>APFE030150868.1:69369-87500 GCA_000404065.3 Pinus taeda | reverse complement strand
CACATATACACAGAGATTTCCCACTGGGTCTCAAAACCGAGACTACCAGCTTGATTTTTCATTATGTTCCTTTCAATGTTACAATACATATTTATACATGCCGAAGCATCCAATACCATGGACCGAAAACATCGCGTCCAAAACATGGACCGAAAACCATAGGTAGGTTCGCCCAACCTAATATAGGGTCCAAAAAAAAATTTCTCGAGGCGCTGCCTCGAACCCCGTAGAGGGGGGCTACCTGCCCCCCTCAAACCCCTCGGACAGGGGGTGCTGCTGCCCCCCCGCTGCGCAACGAAGGGGGGGCTCTGCCCCCCCTCTAACTCCCCGGTTCACTACGTAGGTCAGTCGTGGAAAGAATATAACACAATGTATTGAGTACGTCATTATTCTGAGCAAGGGATATTAGGCCTATATGTTTGGGTTTGTACATATATGATTATATCTCCATCCCATGGATCACTCGACGATATCAGAAACAAATATTCATCCATGATTGATGCTTTAGTTGTTGAATCGTTGGACAGCGATGGGAAGTCCCATAGTAACTCTGCGAAAACCAGAGATTTCTTTGATTTGGATTTTACGGATTCCAGATCAAACTCTTGCAAAATTGCTATCCATTTTGAATATTTGCCCTCAAGTAATTGACGTGACAGAATGTAAGTCATAGGGTTGCAATCTGACAAAATGGTAGTTGTGCAAAAGAGGATATAGTGTCGAAATATCTGTACTGCTTGAACAACTGCAAGAGCTAGCTTTTCAACATAGGAGTACTTACTTTTTGTATCATTTATGTTTCAACTTAAATAATAGACTGGATGTTCGATTCCATTGTCTTCTTAAACTAAAACCATTGTGATGGTCATATTTACTGTAGCTAGATACAGGTTAAAGTCTTTTTGATAATCAGGAGCATACATTAATGATGTTCTTATTAGGGACTCCTTTAGAGCATCAAAGGAAGCTTGCACAACCTGATCCCAGTTAAAGGGAACTTCTTTTTTCAAAAGATGCATATAACCTTTAGCAAGTCTGACGTAATTTGGAATGAACCTCCTCAGAAAGTTTGCTTTCCCTTGGAGTTTCTGAATTTGAAGAAAATTTGAAGGTGGAGGCATATTGATGATTGCCTGAACCTTACATGGGTCGAGACGAATCCCATCCTTTGAAACCACAAAGCCAAGTAAATGACCAGAACCGACACAAAACACACACTTGTGTCAACTGAGTCGTATCTTGTAGTGTTGGCAACGTAGAAATATAGCTCTCAAACGCTGCAGATGATCAGTCTGCTTTCGTGAATGAGCTGGAAGATTGTTGAGATATGGTTCAACGATGTTCTTGATGTCATGGAGGGCATAATTCATAGCCCTCTGAAAGGTTGCCCCTACGTTCTTTAAACTAAAAGGTAACTTGTGGTACGTGAATGTGCCCCACGGACATATAAAGGTAGTCTTTAACTGGTCCTGTGGGAAAATATTAATTTGATTATACCCAGAAAATCCATCCATGAAGGAAAAGATTTTGCATTGCGTGCATTCATCAATTATCTGGTCGATGAAGGGTGTAGGGTGGTTGCCTTTTGGAAAAGCTTGATTTACATCCTTGTAATCAATGCACATTCTAATAGTTCCTTGTTTTTTCATCACAGGAACAATATTCGATACCCAATCAGTTAGAGGAACTGGGTAAATGAAACCAGCATGTACAAGTTTTTCAACTTCTTCTTGATGGCAGCGGCTTTCTTCGAGTGCACCTGCCGAAGGCGTTGTCGTACCGGTTTGACATCTAGATACATCATGATTTTGTGTTCAACTATACTCAAGTCAATGCCTGGAATTTCTTCATATGACCATGCAAAGACATCTTTGAACTCACGAAAGAGAGCGTAATATATTTCCAGTTCTAAAGAAGGACAAGATTTTCCGACATGAATATTCTCCACTACATCTGGTTTGGTTGAGATATTTATGGTGATAGCTTCTTCAATATTGGACAAATTTCGCTCGGAATCCACTGTATTTATAGTATTTGATAGAAAATCAAAAACTGAAGGATGATTAAGGTTGCTAGAATAATCTTCATGGTAATCCGGAAGATGGGAACGATGGTGGTGATCTTCCCATAGTGCCTCTCCTATCATCATTGATTTAATGATTCCTTCATCTATAGAATGTACATGCGACCAAGGATCTGAAGGGGTTCCATATTCCTTAGACCTATCTACCCAAACACTCGATGAGTGTTGATTTGGGTTTGCCTCCCAGACCGAGAAAATTGATTGCTACAATATCTCTATTGGGCTTCGCGGCAATACCTAGAAATGATCCATGCTATCATCATGTTCATAAATCTTCTGAACCTTTGTAGATATAGAAGATATCATGTTGCAGGTTTCCACCGTGGCCACTTCCGCTATATTATTCGGAGGCGGTAGGGAAAAAGTCCCCATTAAGGTAGGGTCTTTTAGGAGGCCTACTTCGATATTTTCAAGTGATTGAGAGCTTCCATGGATCATTGGAATGCTTCCCGTAACTTGTGAACTATTGGGGAGGAAGGTTTGTTGATCAACGATTGTAATTCCTCCTTAAAAAGGAAATGCAATCTTTCTAAAGTATGTTCACACAACTGCAGCCATAGCATAAATCCAGGGCCTTCCCAGTAGGATATTGTAATCGAGGTTTTCATCGATAACTTTGCTGTCAATTTCTACTATCTTGCCCCCAAGTTCAACTTGCAAGCTACTTAATATCCCGTACTGGGTGTATGTTCGTCCATCGAATGCCTTTAACGTCGTTGATGATCATGACAAGGGTGGTGAGCCTAAAGTTTTCCAGCAACTCATTAACATAATGCATGTAGATGCCTCCTCATCAATAATTGTTCGATGAACAGTTTTTTTGAGGGCTTTCACTTGAATGAGCAAACAAAGTTGAGATGGTAACTGAGGTTCATATCCTTTATGATTAAAGGCCACAAGATTGGAGTCTGCTTGGTCAATCCCACCTATTGCTGATAATAGAGCCTGCTTTTGGGAGGGGAAATTTTGCAGTGCTTCAAGTGTCGACATAGCAGATAGCGATTGGGCTAGATCCTCCACTATATTATAATTCTGTGCTACTCTAGCACGAGGAATAAATGTCTATTTTGTACTACTCCCTTTGGCAGCTTTATCGTTAGCTCAAGAATGATGGGTGGCACAACTTTGTCTGAAGTTGTTGTCGAACTACTAGGTTGATCAGTAGCCTTGTTCGTCAACAGCTGTGGATTCCTATAATGTTTAATCCTTGTTGATATCAAAGCATCATTTTACTGTTTCGAAATGGACAACATAAGTACTTGGGATGGGGAAGCATTGTCGCTAGAAACCAGATTGTTTCTGGGTTTGGAAACGGATCAATCAATACTACTGAGGTTTTTGAACTCTTAAAGAACTTCTTAATCTCAACTTTATGTGAACAATCTATCATCCAATGATCCTCATCGCATATAAAACATCTATTACTAGGTTTCTATTTTCCAGAAGGGTTTTCAAAAAAAAATTCAGGAGATGAATCATCCTATTTCTTCTTTTTGCTTTTCCCTTTCTTCTTGCCCCTTGGTTGCTTTGGTTCTTTGCCTTTTTCGGTCGACACAACATTAACATCCGAGGTAGGAAGTTTTTCATTTTCCTTTTTACTGGAAACTGTAAGGGCTTTGCCAGATGAGGCCTTTGGAGCTTGTGTACTGGTGTTACCAATCATGTCATCACCAGCATGAGAGTCCCTATTCAATTTAGGAGGAGGAGGAACGGAAAACTCCAGTCTAGGAGCATCGAGAATTTTACCGTAGAGCACTCTAGATTGAGTATATATCAAGTCTAGATATTGTGCATGAGCAATGGCTTGCTCTTCAATGACAACTCCTCACTTGGCCACATCTTCTATAATAGAGGGTAACAGTGACTTAATAAACCATTCATCTAATAGTTGATCAGGAAAATATGTATTTACCATTCTACGATGATGTCGCCGCTCACGAATATGATCAAATATGTGAGTGGCTATCATATGCTTAAAATTGGTAAGAAGCTTCATCCCTATTTAGTACCTTATGGGTAACTGAAAATGGGTTAAAATGGTTATGGAAAGGGCACTGAAGTTATCGAATGAAGCCCTAGGAGATTCGATGTACCATTTTTCTACCAAACCAGTTAACCTTCACTGAAAAAGGCGAAGCCTAATCGAATCATCATTAAGAGTGTTGGATGAACACCATAGATGAAAGGTCATCATGTGATTCAATGGATCTTCACCTAGATTTCCATTGAATTTAGGAATATCTAACGGAAGTTTAGGAGGAATTGTCGGCCACCATGGGGCATAGGCAATTGGATCATTCGTTAACCGATTTAGATCTAGTAATTCTAAAGTTTCTACGAAAGGCAACTATTGATTCAGGTTTGGCGAAGCATACCCAGGATAAGATGGGATTGCCTGAGCCATGGGTCTTTGCATACCAACGTAATGTATTTGATGGTGATAACTTTGATAGGGTTTATGGGCATAACCATTGTAATGTGATTGTTGTTAACCATTTTGAATATACAGCTACCCATTACCTACAAAGATTTGTTGCTCAGGTCCTCGGTAAACTTGCTGGAATTGCGGTTGTTGATATTGCACCAGCCATGGTTGCGAGACCATTTTTTGTTTTCCAATACTGGATGTTTGACCAAGACGAGGGGTTATAGCACCCATTTGAGCATGAGTCGCTTCAGTTAAGGAACCACTAATCGGTGGTTGTGATTGAGTCATGGAGATAAGAGGTTGTTGTATTACGACCTAAGATATTGGAGGTTGACATACAACAAGCACCGCTTGTACTTGCGACACCGTCACAATAGCCAGTGTAATGGAAATGTTTGACATAGGTTGATTTTGTTGTATTGAATATACAACTCTCAGCTGTTGAGGCAGTATTGGTACCCAACCACTGGATGTGATTCCAGCTTGACCCAAATTCTGTTGTGAACTCTCATATGGTTGTTCTCCCGGAGGGAACAATGAAAAAGAATACTGCCCCCATATGGCGGTAATCCAGTGTTAAAAGGGAAAATTTGCCTTTGGAGGCTCGACTGCCCAAATTGATACGTATGTGAAGGATCAATTTGCTGAGATTCAACATAAGAAATTCCATATAAGGTTCCAGATGAACAAATAGGAACAGACCATACTGTCGAAATAGTCTCTGGGTGGAGTCCATCTATTGGTTGAGAAATAGTTGGGACAGATGGTACACCAATGAACATTGTTAGAGTGGTAGCTGGAGGTTATGACGCTGCTGTATCGGATGACACAGTCCTAGATGTTGATGGTTGTTTAGACATATTGAGTCTATCCTAAAGATTTCTTAGCGATTCTACAGGAAATTGCGATGAAGGGTGACTAACTTCTGTAGTAGAAGGATATAGGTGGATCCCAGCTCCAAAATGCAATGGAGTACTGGATGGAAGGTCCTCCACAATCTCTTCTATAGCAATCAACCCAGGTGGAAAAGGTAAACCGTCGGGTCCATAAAATATTTCTGGTGCTAAAGAAGGTATAGAATCTACAACGATAAATGCGAGAGGGGTGACACCTTCCGAATCAGCCCTAGATGGAGCTGGTTCAGAAATAGAAGTGTTTGCCGCTACATTAGGATTAGTTCTAGTGTCCTCTTGTAACTGTAGAACTTTTGTAGAGGTAGGGATACCATAAATAGTTGGAGTAACTGGAGTCTCTGAGGATGTTGAAACACAAGTTTCAAATAAACCAGGAGACTTTGACCTAGTTAAATGAGATCGCTTCACCTAGAATGGTTTCTTTTCTGGAGTCAAAGATGGTTGACTCATTAGTCTCCACGAACGATGGGGTTTTGATTGACTTTCTTCCACGATTGCGGATTATTTGATCAACTAAAAATAAAAAGGGGAAAATGTTATCCTAAATAAAATGAATTTTATGAAGTTTTGACACAACTTTCTTTTCCAATTTTAAAGAGTCAAGAAAAAGCTAAATATGACTCTAGTCGCCTTCAATTTTTAATGAGCCTAAAGTGACAAGTGCTCAAATGGAACTTTTATTTTAAGGAGTCTGAAAAGGAATGAAAGTGACTACTCTGGAAATCTAAAAAGAGGCATTACAAAACCAATCGCAAAACTGCATAATACTTTTTATGTACGGCAGTCAATCTTCCTGAATGTTGTGTTTAGTGCATTGCGATCAATAGGGTGGCAGACACGGCTTCCTAAGGATAAAGGATATAGCCTATTGTGGTCTCCCAATATATACTCGACGGTACGTGTGAGCACAAGTCCGTACTGGCACTTGTAAAATCAAGGAGGAGGAATCACCCAACCTACGATGAAAACGATAGTTACCAGGCTTTACGACATCAGAATACATCTCTAGCCTAGACTTCTAGATGTTGTGCATTAGGTTCCAAAGCGTTTTTATGTTCATTGAAATTTATTTTACAGTTGATCTTTCTTAAAAAGTTTGCCTTTAAGGTTCACTGTGTGATGTAGATATACAATTCCTAAATATGCAATCTAAGATGATAAACAGTCATTTACTTTCTTTTTGTAATGAAAATCCTAACTACTAAGGACAGAGAAGTAAAATCCTTTCAACATAGAGCAAAGAGAACACACTAAGATGCACTGTCCTAAATAAATTTCCACATGCAGTCTAAATGCAAATTCACATGCATGTATTTGTTTTTCAGTTTCCTTAATGTGAGAATGACAAAAAGAAAACTAAGTACAGATCTGAACTATCTTTTCTCAAAGCGACACTTTAGCAATTTCTTGTTCAAAAACGAAAGGAAGACTAAGACGACAATTTCAATTTCGACTTGAAAACTGCTTTCGACACTTCAGAGAATTGATGATTCAAATCAAATACAATAGCAAAAGTTTAATCGACTATCTAAAAGAGGAAGACTTTATGGCACTCTTTGCTTTGACTGAAAATGACACTAGCGACACTTTCAAATCAAAAGACGACAGTTTGATTAAGCTCCTTTTTGCAAAGGAGAACTGCAAATGACGAAAAATACATAAAAACATTCACAATTCTCTATCAATGGAGGCTAAATAATGCAAAGGAAGAGAGTTTCAATAGTGATATACTGATCATAGGCAGCAAAACTACTGAATAAAGCTGAAGACAATGAAGAGAAAACCAAAATCTGGAAGCAAAATAGTCTCACCTAATCATCGCACCTGTAACACAGGGAAATAGGGATGCGTCTCACTTGCAGGACATGGGAGGTGCGATGCATCCAGACTACCAATGAGAGATAGTGCAATGGTCCAGGGACAAGACTGAGCTTGATTTTTCCTCACAGTTTGTAGCTTAGTTCAGGGATTTAGGTTGAGCTAATGATAGGCAATAAACACAAAGTATAGGGGCTGATCTAATGAGGTTATTTGAGCTACCACTAGAGCACTTAGGATGTTTTCAAGTTAGATGTTCAGTTCATAAAATAACCCTTAGATTGACTGAAGCAGTGTTGATCTACTTTGCAGTTGCATAGTAAAAGCAATTTAAAGGCTAGCTAGCTTAACTTCAGGCTCCGTCTGTAGTTTATAAAGCAAACAACATTGACTAACAATCAAACTATTCTTTCCCCAGCGGAGTTTCCATTTTTTTACCAGGAAAACTACTGTGCATTCAGAGTTGCTATTCCCACTAAGACGTGTAGCTATCTTAGAAACAAACAAACTAAAGTTACCTGTGTTTTTCCTTGATGAGAGATAGATGAGAGAGAAGCAGAGAGTACCAACCTTAGTCTTTTGCTTGAATCCTTGCTTGTTTCCTCCCTTCTTTGATAGAGCGTTGCCACTCCTTCCTCACTTGTCTCACTTCAAAGAAACACCTGTAGAGTCAAAGCAGCATAATACCATCAAAGCATAGAGATCTATAACCATAAACAATATAAGGTTAGATATATATTAACCATACAAATGCATATATCAATACAAGATTTAGAAATATACAAGAATATGGAGGAAAACTCAAATAGCTTTATTGATAGAAGTAGTAGAAGAGAGGGTTACAACCAATTGGTTTGACCCAATGCCACCGTACTGGCATGAAAGCCCTCTTCACCTCATGAAAAGCTAGATCACCCAACACTATGATGTTTCATTGAGAAACCAACAACACTTCCTTACAAAATACAAAATTCCAGCCTCTGGATCTCTAGGATGAGGGATCCATATATAGATATTTACAGGTGGATGAATCAGCTTTTGGGATTTTGATTAGTGTCATTTCTCTGATATTTCTTGGTTCCACTTGGAGATTTCATGATCTCTTACTCATCCCTGGGCGAATTCAGAGAGGCAAGTGTCAAATGAGCAGTTTCTAGAAGATTCTCTAGGTTTCCACCTAGCAAACTACCTCTACCATTTGTCTTCTCTCACTCATCACACCCTACAGAAGGGCTTTTCAGTATGCATTGCACCCTCTATGTGAAGAGGTGAGATGCATCACACCCTCAGCATGGAGTAGTCTGTATGGTCCAATTTTGACCAGTTCTGAGCAGTTTTTCAGGGAGAACTTATGGGAAATGATGTAATCAGGTGACCTTGTCCCTTTAGGGTATGAAACAACACTTTTCGGGGTTTAGAAGCCTTTGGTTTATGGAAATATTGGATTGGGGTTACAATGCCCAAATATGTCTATAACAGCCATGGTATCGATACAGTTCTGCGAAGTTGCATCACGCATGAGGAGGCCGAAAAAGTTTTGAATGATTGTAATTCTGGTGCTTGTGGAGGGAATCTATCTGGTTAGGCTACTATGCAAAATATCTTACGAGCAGGTTACTTCTTTCCCACCATATTCAAAGATTGCATAACTGTAGTCAGAAGTTGCCACACTTGTGAGATTTTTGATTGCAAAACCAAATTACCTCCTACACCACTACATCCAGTAGTTGTTGTTGGGACATTTGCTAAATGGGGCATCTATTTCATGACATGTAACCCCACCTCGGCCAGGGGGCATGGGTATATTATAGTTTTCATCAACTATTTTACAAAATGGGCTGAGGCAATGCCTACCTTAAACAACAGCGGCGAAAAAATTGCTCTTTTATTTTTTAATCATGTAGTTTCTAGATTTGGTGTTCCACATACCATAGTCACAGATTATGGGTCACATTTCTACAATCACATGATGGTTGAATTAATTTCCAAATTAAGATTGTCCCATGATAGTTCTACTCCATTTTATCTGCAAGCTAATGAATAGGTTGAAGCAATAACCAAAGTCCTTAAGCGCATGCTGCAGAGAATGATTGGAGTCCACAAACGGAATTGGCATTTAATCTTGTACTCAGCTCTGTGGGCATATAGGACTTCGGTGAGAAATGCGACCGGATTTATGCCCTTTCAGCTGGTGTATGGTCTACAAGCTATCTTACCAATTCAGTGCGAAATCTCATCCCTCAGACTCGAAATTGATCTGCTTCTCAAAACTTCGGAAGAAGAGGCTCATTTCTTGGAACTAATCCACCTGGATGAAACCCGTCGTGATGCCGCACAAACTAGTGAAGCACATAAGAAATGCGTCAAGGCCCAATATGACAAAAATGTCAAGCCTCGCCTCTTCTCAGAAGGTGACCTAGTCTTACTTTATGATGAGGACTCTGACAAATTAGGAGTAGGAAAGTTCGAACCATTATGGATGCGCCCGTACATTGTTAAATGAGTATTGATAGAAGGAGCCTACAAGCTGTTCAATTATGATGGGATTTCTCTACCGCAACCCCGTAACAGGTTGTATCTTAAACGTTACTATGCTTGATTAAGTGTAGTATGCTTATATGCTTTTATTGCATTTTTATTTTTCCTTTTGGAGTTGTCATTTTGGTTAGGTAATCCACTTTAGTTTTGTTGTAGATGTTAGAATTTTTGGAACCATTTGTTGGGTATGCCGACGGAGCTAGTCGTAGTACGCAGAACTTGTCCTCTGCGGCCTCGGCCATTTTCGCTCCAAGCAGTGAGTTAGTGAGTTTCAGGGGGATATGTATTGGTCCATCAATGAAAAACATCGCTGAGTATAGCACATTGATTGAACTTATCTCTGATTCCATTTCACATGGCATACGTCGACTCGTTGTCAGGCTATATTCATAGCTCGTCATTCTACAGCTTACTCGTGTTTATTCTGTTCGGAAACCAACCATGTATCGCATGTTCCTAAGAGTGAGGATTTTGGAAAGATAGTTTGATTCCATTCAATATCAACACATTTCTAGGAACTTAAACACATTGACTGATTCATTAGAAAACTATGTGTTAGATAGGCATTGGCAACATTTGTAAAGAAAGCATTTTACATTAACATTTGCATTGGGATTGCATAACTTAACCAAAATAAAACTCCAAAAATCAAAATATATAACTGTTTATAGTTTTTACAAAATGTTTTTTGTCCAAGACAAAATCGGTTGTATGACCAAGAAACTCAAAAAATGAAGGTAGGGAAGCATGCTAGACTAATGACGCTGGTGATAACATGTCACCGCCTGTACGATCATGCATAAGAGCCTAGTCCATCGACTTGGCATGCCAGTAGTATGGTGCTATAACCTCAAAGGTAACTCATCGGTCCTAACATCCTGAATACCGAGAGTGAGGCCCTCGATCTGATCTTGCAGCATTGCTAGGGTCTCTGATATGTCCAGATCTTAAAGGACGACCCTCCCTACAACCTCTCCTATTGGAGCATCATTTGCCGCCCGTGGGTGCGCCACTGGTCGCACTGGTCCAATATCTGCAAATGCATATAAGTTTGATTAATCTTGGTAACATCTAAAAACACAAAAACATTCTAAAATTGATAAAAAAAGATGTGGTCGAATAATTTTACCCATAGCACTCCACTGCTCACCAGTTGGTAGTGCCAAATATGGGTCGCCTCGGAAATCCATCCCGACATATGGATACTCAGCAAAGACCATCCCCTAATGGTCGAACCACTCAAAAAAAGCATCAGAGAAGGAAATCTATGACTGAGCGACATGTTTGCCCATAAGATCAACCCATCTCGGCCTCCGTGGTTCCCCTGATGCTGGCAATCCTAGTGAAATGTACTGAGGCTGCATCAATGGAATCCTCTCCAAGGAAAAAGTAGTCAATATGGAACCATAGCCAAAATTCTTGGTTCTTCCATTCTTTACTTTGGAGAGTTGTTCTTTTATGACAGGAAGTACCACCTCGCACCTATTGAACACCTTTGGTTCCAGGCATTCCAGGGTGTACTGCATGTAAGATCTGTTTTCCAAATGTAAAGCTGCGCTACCAGCCAATGTAGAAAAGGTAAATAAAATGGTCCTTAGGGGTCAATCAATGACATCTCGGATATTGATCTTTCCATCTCTGCTGGGCTAAGATGCATCTATGCAGAACTGACAAATGTAATCTTTCACGGATTCACCCCCACGAGCGAATCCTAAAAGTGAAAGAGGGGTACCATGCCTCGACAACCCTGTCAGAAAGTAAATGTCCTCGGGTATCAATGGAATGGATTTACCTCTTGTCTGGAATACCTGGTCAATCGGATCCCAAGAATTGAGAAAATACTGCAACAAACTGATTTGTTGCCTCATGCTAGATATGTAGAAGAACTTCAGCAAGCCACAGTTTCTTAATGCAGCAACTGTGCCCAAGTCATGTAAATAAATCATGTCCTCTTATTCATGTTCACGTTCATGCCATGTGACAACCATCTTGATCCAACAAAAATCTGAAATGCAAACAAAAGATGAGTTAGGATCCAAATTTGAGCAAAAACAGGCAAAATTTTGATGAAAATCACTGTGTAAAGATGCCCTTGTGTAACCATCGCACCCTACCTTTGAGCAAGGTGGGATGCATAATGACTGGCCAGTTGGCAAATCAATATGAATCGCACCTTACGATACTAGCAAGGTGCCATGATTGGGGAACAAGATCTTCAAACCCTAAGGGCCTAGAAATGTGAAAAAACATGCTCAGAATCAAAGAAGGATGGAATGAAAATGAAGAGATCAAGGTTAGCTCCTACCTGGTCCTGATGGTGTAGAGAATAGTCCACCGGATCTCCTGAAACCGGCTAGTGTAAATTGAGTGGGAAAACCACTCCAGAGCTCCAAAATTCCCAAATTTGAAATAGAATGATGAAAATGAAAGGTAAAGCTACTTTTTATGTTCACTATTCACGTATTTCAAGTAAAATGATAGTATTAATTCATTTTTCATATGTATATATGTATTTCTAATCAGTTAGATGGAGTGATTGAGCATGTCGAATGATCGGCAAAAGAATATAATGTGCTAAACAGTGAATTAAACATTATGGCCACCTCTGAGCATATGTTTTCACATGGTTCAATCTCGTTAAAAAATAAACCTACCACTAACCATAGTTATCGCATGGTTTAAGCTAGTTAAAAAATGAACCTACCACTGAGCATATGTTATCGTATGGTTCAAGCTCGTTAAAAAATAAACATACCATTGAGCATAGTTCCCCACAGTTAAAGCTCGTTAAAAAATGAACCCGCCTTCGGTAAAGAACCTTTGTGACTGTCATGCTATCAGCCTTTTGAGCCTCGGTCATGTTCATGCCATCACCTCCATCCTTTTGGTTGATCATACGCTTCCACTTGATTGTATACCCTTTTGAGGAACAGTTGCGACGAGTGGTCCTGTTAGCCAACCTCTTCACATCACCATGTTTTGAGAAGTTCCAAGCTTACCCAGAACCAGTTGCTATCCCAAATGCCACTTGTTCCTAAAAAACAAGTCTCCTATAAACTCTTTTTAGACTCATTAAACATGAAAAGATTGTCGAGCTATTGGCCTTTCCAGCTCGCTAAAGTGATTGGAAGTTCCATCCCTCTTGTATATTTTAATCTTTTTCGGACTTAAGGGATTATCTCACGAAAACGTTCGATCGCTTGTCTCTTTTGGCTCGCTAAAGTGATTGAAAATTCATCCCTTCTGTATTATTTTACCCTTTCTCAGACTTAAGGGATTATGCTACGTAAAAGAACTGTTGGAGTTTCCTTTCGTCCCTTTTGAAACTCTGTAAACATGAAAAGGACTAAGTTGTCTTTTTCATTAAACTCATTAAAACAATAGCAACAAACTTGTCCACCTAGACAAGAACAAGATTCACTATCACTAGAATTGCTAAAATATAGCGATATGTTTGCCTGAAGGAAAAATTATAGAACAAGCATATGTTATCCTCCTCAAGCTTAACAAAAATAAAGAGGTACTGGTCAGCAATGACTGCGGAAAAAGGGAAGAAAACTTGAAGAATTTTATGGTAGCAGGTCGCTTTTGAACATGACACTTTCACTCCATCACCTTGATTGAGTCAGGTTGGGTTATCTCGTCCACCAGTCATTTCACCATTGGTATTCCGCACCATCCATCCGTTGGGGTTAATGCTACCAATCCATCACAGTGTCACTGATATGTTCAAGAGAAGTCACTCAGTTGAGAAACCACCATCCAGTTGATGCCTCATCCAATGCAATACCTTCACCCTCCATTTTTCATGACCACCATTCCTAAACCTTGTTTCATCAGATCATTTTAACCTCCAGAAAATCATTTGCTTCATTTCATGTCGTAGATGTGGGATACATTAAGGCCCTCCTATGATGGGTCACTTCTTGTCGACATCAACTCATTATCCAAGAAGTTGACTTAGAAACAACCCTTTCAATACTTTGAAGCTTGCATGCCTCAATGGCAAGTTTCTCACTCTCGACGATAGATTGACGTCAATGGATTTCGACCGAATGATTTTGCATGGTGTTCGACATCGGATCATATATTCACACCGCGTGAATTGTACTGTAGTACCCTGAGGGTCATGATTATTATCAGTGATTCATCTTGTGTCTGTTAACAGCTCACATTATTGGCTGGTAATTAGGTGACGTCTTTCAATGTTCGACTTCAAGACATTCTTCACATGGATTGACTTATACATCAGGCGAAGATTGAATGGCATTGAAGACCCCAGATCTATTTTCATCCATCCAAGCTGCGATATATTCAGTGATATAAAGGCATCAAATGTACACAAAAGCTACATAGATGGTCATCGAAGGTAGGGATGATGACCCTACATATGAAGAATCACCAATCTGCAACTACAAAAGATTATCTATTCTACGTACATGAAATGAATTTATAAAGTTGAGCATGGGAATGCCAACCTCAACTAGATCATGAAAATTATATTATGATGATGATGTATTGTATTGTATCTTATACAGGTCACCTTCCAATTTTGAAAACCTCGGATCCTCATGATAAAGCATTTCACCCAACATCAAAGATTTATGACTTCATGCTTTAGGGGGCAACTATTATAGACATATTCTGGCACTACAACCCTAATTTTATATGTCGATAAAACAAGGGCTATTTAACCCCTAAAAGTGTTGTTTCATACGCTAAAGGATCATGGTCAACTGATTACATCATTCCCCAAAGTTCCACCTGAAAAGCCATCCAGAACTGTCCAAAACAGGACCATACTGACAGCCCCACTATCAAGGTGTGATGCATACTGACTCCTATACTAGCCAGGTATGATGCATACTGATGAGGCCTTCTGTAGGGTGCGATAAGCAAGGACAAACAAATGTCCAAGATAGTTTGCTAAGTGGATGCTCATGGAATCTTCTAGAAACTTCTCCTATGACACTTGCCTCTTTGAATTCACCGAGGGATGTGTAAGAGATCCAAGAAATATCCAAGTGGAACCAAAAACAACAACTGGAATGACACTAATCAAAACCCCAGAGATGACTCACACCCTTGCACACATCTATAAATGGATCCCTCATCTCAGATATCTTGAGGCAAGAATTTTGTAATTTGCAAGGAAGTGCTGATAGTTTGTGGCTGAGAAAGAGCTTTGTATTGTTTGTGTGATCTTGCTTTTCATGAGGTGAAGAGGGCTTTGATGTTGGGAGGATGATGCTAGATTAGACAGCTGGGTTGTAATTCTCCCTTCTATCTTAATAAAGTTCTTTGAGTTTTCTTCTGTACAACTGTGCAATTGTGAATGTTACTATTTGTGAATGCCATTGTATGTTCATTGTATTTTTGATTCTGCAATGCTTATGATATAATAGATCAAGACGCTTTGACTGTGTTTTGTTACTGTGTTTTTACAGGTACTCTCTAAGCAGGATAAGTAGGAAAGGAGTTGCAAGCTTTGTCAAGGGGGAGAGAAATCAAGCAAGGAGCTAAGCAAAAGATACAGGTTGGTTCCTTTGCTTCTCCCTTATCTATCATACATAGAAGAAATCCCAAATTGCTTTGATTGTTTGTTTCTAGGATAGTTTCCAATCCTAGAGGGCTAGTCGATCGAGAAGACACTAGTTTTCCCAGAAATAGGTATCAAGATAAAAAAAAGGCATTCCAAGGAATTAAACAGAAAAATTAGTAACACCCAAGGATATAGGAGGTTGGGTCCTAAAAAACATTTTTCCAAACCTCTATCTGCTAAAAGAATCTACAAGTTAATAACGGGAAAGGGTTTATTGTGTCAACTGATAATTCAGAAGTACATTGAGCTCGATTCAATAGAAGATTGCACAAAATCTTCAACAATGTTCCTGTCAAAATGGCTCAATTATTTGGAAGGCTACTATTGTGGCTTTCTCTTATTGGGAAATCATTTAATCAGTACTCTCAAAGGGAAGGGCACATTTACTATTTTCTCATGTAGTAGATGTCAACCTTACTGCAATCTGGAGTGAAGAGTGGAAATCAACTAAACAACTTGGTCTCAAAGATGTGAGAAAGATATATTTCTAAGCTTAAAACTAGTCATACATGAATCAAGGTAAGAGGATGAACTACTTTGGTTAAGGAACAAAATCGGGGGTTCATACTCTCCATAATTAGGATATAAGACATTATGTGACGGACATGATATTGGTACTCCAGTGTGGTGATCGAAGAAAATTTGTAAATATAATTTTCTTAAAATTTCATCTTTTCATGTAGTTAACACTAAAACAGTGAATTTCTCACCAGGGACAATCTCCAAAAAATGAATAAGCTCAGTTTTGGAAGATGTTCCTTGTGTATGAAAATGAAGAATCTATTCTACGTTTGTTATGCTCGTGCTCTTATAGAGTGCAAATTTGGAAGGAATTGACTAATTGATTTGAATGAAATATCTATTGAGAAAAGTCTCAGGAATTGGGATGGAAATGTGGCTGCGATGAGCTTCAAGGCATTATTTGTGATTGTGACCATGGGGATAGCTATCTAGGAATTTCAATTTCTTTGAATACAAATTTGTACTTTCTTTAGAGTGTGCAATAAAAAACATGAAAAAACTCAAAATATTTTCACAACCAAAGAACATAAAAGCCTCCAAGGATGATTGTGAAGGAGAAAATTGATAATCGGGGGCATCTTTTTTTATGGATCTTCTTAGGGGGAACCTTAGTTTTGTGGAGAAGGGGATACAGTTCATCTATCATAATCGCACTAGATCAAATTCAAATCTCAATTGGGAAGAGGTACAAACGATTATGCAAATTTTATTGCCTTGAAACCATCTCTTAAGCTGTCTACAGATAACAGGGCTCAAAAGGTATAGGTATTTGTAGATTCAGTTAGTTATTAATTAACTGATGGGGGTTCCTATTTCTTTGAAAATTTCATTTTACACCAAATTGTTGATGAGATCCTTTGCATTATTATTTGTTTTTAACTCTATTTCACATCACTCGCAAAGATGTTCTTTCAAAATAAGGGTTCTCCATGGAGCCAGGCTACTTGAAGCCCTGGGAGGAGGAAAATGACTTCTCTTCTGAATTTGAAAAATATCTCTTTTAATGATTTTAATTTTCATACTTCATATGATGTGGGGAAGATTGTTTTTATGTTTCGAAATCCCTAATATTTTAGGCTGCTGCCAGAATTTGTTTCATAATTATGTGTGTTTAAGTGGTAGATAGAAGCAATGTTTTTAAACTTGGAGAGGTCAACTTAGATAGGGACTTGAACCAATCTAATTTCAATGTGTAGATTTACTTTAAAATTATATATATATATAGATTTTTGGCATTATTTATATATATAATTTTTAATGCCAAATTATATTTTAAAGATTTCAAACCATGATTCCAGGGTATCTGTGCAAGTATTTTCCTGGGTAAATTGGCCCCTGAAAGAATATCAAGGCTTCGGAACCACTGATCCTTCCATTGTAGTCCAAATTTTCCCTGCAAAAATAGGTGTCAAACAAATTGATGTTGAAGAGATCCTCCTCGATCTGCCAATCACTCATAGCATCTAGATTCAACCCTGAAACCCTAACTGCCAGCAAATCGCTGCAGCGTTTCATTTGAAAATATAGAACAAATCTACAACGAAGATGTCAGCGTTCAATCAATTGGAAGAATGGGAATCGATCTAGATATACTAAAAATTAAGATCGATCTTGGTGTGGCGTTATGCCCAACTACTGTTCTAGCCTTTCCCTTTTTACAACTTTAACATTCATTAGTATATAGTATTATTCAAAACCCAATTTTTCAAAACCCCCAGGAAAGGAAATTCCTGACAGCAATTTGTTTCATGTGGGCATTGCGCTATAATATATTAAGCATTTGGATTCTAATTCAATCTCGTTCTATCTAGCTTGGATACATAATTTCACAACTGTCGTGCTTTTCCTCTATTCGGACTAGTGTTATGTCAATCACTACATTCTTTTTTTTTAGGAATTAGCTCTAGCTCTTCATACGAGAGTAATATCTCTCCATTATTTTACGAGAGGATTTCTTCACTCTTTTGGTCCTAACATGCCCCATCACATATGAAACTTGCGATCTAAAGTTCTAGCTCTTCGCTACTCGCTGTGAAATTGCAGATGTTGGACCGCTCGCAATCATCTCCCCCCTCGACTCTCAGTTGTTGGCTCGTAAAAGATGTTTATTTTGAGCAATATGTATTAAATTATGGGATGACACTACTTTTTATTTGATGTTTATTTTGAGAAATGTGTATTAAATTATGGGATGGATATGTTGGACTTGGCATTGTGGAATAATTT
>APFE030150868.1:37463-68097 GCA_000404065.3 Pinus taeda | reverse complement strand
TATATATATAATTTTTAATGCCAAATTATATTTTAAATATTCCAAACCATGATTGCAAGGGTACCTGTGCAAGTATTTTCCTGGGTAAATTGGCCCCTGAAAGACGATCAAGGCTTTAGAACCACTGATCCTTCCATTGTAGTCCAAATTTTCCCTGCAAAAATAGGTGTCAAACAAATTGATGTTTTGTGGGCGAGCCATATAAGAGATCCTCCTTGATCCGCCGATCACTTATAGCATCTAGATTCAACCCTGAAAGGCCAGCAAATCACTGTTGAAAATATAGAAAAAATCTACAACGAAGATGTCAGCGTTCAATCAATTGGAAGAATGGGAATCGATCTAGATATACTAAAAATTAAGATCGACCTTGGTGTGCCGTTGTGCCCAACTACTGTTCTGGCCTTTCCCTTTTTACAACTTTAACATTCATTAGTATACAGTATTATTCAAAACCCAATTTTTCAAAACCCCCATGAAAGGAAATCCATGACAACAATTTGTTTCATGTGGGCTGAATTAAGCATTTGGATTCTAATTCAGCTTGGATACACAATTGCACAACTAACGTGCTTTTCCTCTATTCGGACTAGTGTTATGTCAATCTGGCACTACATTCTTTTTTTTTAGGAATTAGCTCTAGCTCTTCATACGGGAGTAGTATCTCTCTATTATTTGACGAGAGGATTTCTTCACTCTTTTGGTCCTAACATGCCCCATCACATATGAAACTTGTGATCTAAAGTTATAGCTCTTCGCTACTCACTGTGCAATTGCCGTTGTTGGACCGCTCGCAATCATCTCCCCCGTCAACTCTCAGTTGTTGGCTAGTAAAAGATATTTATTTTGAGCAATATACACTACTTTTTTTTTGTTTGATGTTTATTTCGAGAAATGTGTATTAAATTATGTGATGGATATGCTCAACTTGGCATTTTGGAATAATTTTGAGAATTTTAAATAATATTATAGAATATAATTTATTTATAATTTTTTCAACTATTTTTTTTGATCAAGCATTTTGGAATATTAGATATCATTTTGGAATAATTTTGAGAATTTCTTAAATATATATTAATATAATTGGAGAAATATCTAAATTGTTTTACTTTCAATGTTTGATACAAAATTGTGATTTTCTGTGTTTACAACAGGTTGGATTCTTTTTGCTATTGTTATCAATAAAAATATCTTTCATTTACAAGTCTATGGTGATTCAATATGTATTGGTCAAGGGTTGTTAGGTATTCTCTATAGGTTCTCAATCTAAGCTACTAGCTTATTGACATTAAAGGAAAGGATTCATTATCTCACTTTCTAACATATTTAGAGGAAATAAATACAAGCATGGACTCCTTATCTAAAAGAGCTTTTACCTCGACTTGTAGATTGATTTTCTCTAAAGAATGGAAGTCCACTAATCTGATTGAAACAAGCAATTTTTTTTGTTAATTTTTAGTTTTAACGAAAATCCAACAGAGATTTTTAAAAACTTGAGTTTAAGTTGTTTAATTTGTAGAATTCGAGTGTCTTAGGTGTTTTTTAGGGTGTTTAATTCATTTATGCATTCAAAAATGTATTTCGAGCAACAAAAATTCATAATCTTACTTAAGATTCTATAGTCGTATTTAGGTGAAAAGGTCATTTCGTCTATAAGTTAGATTAGGCCAATTATAATTTTATATGTATCTCATCTTAATTTTTTGTATAATTATGAAAATCTTTAAATGTTTTAGCTTAATTATAACCTAGGTAAAGCCATAAGTAGCACTTGAAGTCAAATCACAAAACATTATTACCCAATGTCTCTTTTCATGAAATTTATGTCAATCATTGTTCACATTATCATTTATTGTGTGGAGGCCCTCTAACAAAACAGATGCTACTAGGTGACGCTAATTTTATATCGTCATGTAGGATTTTCAAATTTCCATGAATTACGATTGTGCTAAATGGTGATGAAGAGCACATTTAACTAGGTTGTAGGGTACATTTTAACACCAACCAATAAGTTTTAACCAGCATATCAATCCAGAAGTGATTGTAACCATGTCGACGCAATTCATTATTTTTCATCATATGGACACCCTTATAATGGAACAAATGTTACCATGACACACTCATTTTATGGCCTCACATCAAATTTTCAAATTTGCATGAATTGTGAATCTGCTAATTGGCCTTGAAGGGAACATTTAACCATCGTATGGAGCTTTGAAGTTTGATGGCACATTTTATTCATTGGATGTAGCTAAGACCCTTGCAGTATTATAGGATCAGATCGAGGGTCGCACCCTTGGTATTCCAGATGTGAGGACTGATGAGTTACCTCTGAGATTACAGCGCCATACTACTAACGTGCTAAGTCGATGGACTAGGCTCCTATGTATGATTGCATAGGCAGTGACTTGTTATCACCAACACCATTAGTCTAGGGTGCTTTCCTGTATTTTTGAGTTTTTGGGTCGTGTGACCGATTTTGTCTTGAACATAGAACATTTTGTAAAAACTATAAACAGTTATATATATTTTTTATTTTTAGAGCTTTATTTTGGTTAAGCTATATGATCCTAATGCAAATGTTGATGAAATGTTTTTCTTTTATAAATGCTGCAAATGTTTATCTAACACATAATTTGCTAATGAATTAGTTAACGTGTTTAAGCTTCTGGAAATGTGTTGATATTGAATAGAATCAAACTGCCTTTCCAAAATCCTGACCATTAGGAACATATGATAGATAGCTGGATTCCAACGGAATAGATGCTAGTAAGTTGTAGGATGACGAGTTGTGAGTCTAGCCTAACAATAAGTCGGTGTATGCCATGTGTGATGGCATCAGAGAGAAGTTCTATCAATGCACTATACTCAGTGATCTTGTTTGTTGACCGACCAATACATACCCCTCTGAAACTCACTAACTCGCCACTTGGATCAAAAATGGCCCAGGCTGCAGAAGATAGGTTCTGCATACTACAACTAGCTCCATCGGCGTATCCAACAAATGATTCCAATAGGTTCGACATCTGCAACAAATGTAAAAGTCAATTACCTAACCAAAATGATCACTCTTGACGAAAACAAAAATGTAACAAAAGCATATGAAGAGATTACTATGCTTAGTCAAGCATAGTAACGCTTAAGGTACAACCCGTTTCAAGATTGTGACAGTGGAATCCCATCATAATCTAGTAGCTCATGGGCTCCTTTTGCTAGTACATGTTTAACAATGTAGGGACCCATCCACAAAGACTGGAACTTACCTTCTCCCAATTTATCAGATTCTTAATCGTAAAGTAAGACCAGGTCACCTTCTGAGAAGACACGGGGTTTGACATTCTTGTCAAATTTCACCTTGACTCGTTTCTTATGCGCTTCGTTAGCCAAGGCGGTGTCAAAACAGGTTTCATCTAGTTGTATTAATTCCAAGAAACGATCCTCTTCATCTGAAGTTCTAGGGAGAAGGTCGACTGTGAGCTTGAGAGATGAAATTTCACACTGAACTAGTAAGACCACTTCCAGGCCATACACCAGCTAAAAGAGTGTAAATCTAGTTGCATTTCTTACCGATTTCCGATATGCCCACAAGGCCGAGTACAGGATTAGGTGCCAACTCCATTTGTGGACTCCAATAATCCTTTGCAGCATGCGCTTCAGGACTTTGTTGATCGCCTCAACTTGCTCGTCAGCTTGCGGATAATATGGAGTAGAGTAGTCGTGGGACAGTCCTAATTTGGTAGCCAATTCAACCATCATGTGATTGTGGAAATGCAATCCATGACCTGTGACTATAGCTTTTGGAACATCGAATCTGGAGATTACATGATTGAAAAAGAAAAGGGTAGTCGTTTCATCGCTATTGTTTAACGTAGACATCACCTTGGCCCATTTTGTAAAATAGTCCACTGTGACTATGATATACCCATGCCCCCCGACTGAGGTGGGGTTACATGTCATGAAATCTATGCCCCATTTGGCGAATGGCCCAACAGCAACTACTAGATGCAAAGGTGTGGGTGGTATTCTAGTTTTGCTGTCAAATATTTGACAAGCATGGCAACTTCTAATTGCGGTTACGCAATCTTTGAACATTGTTGGCCAGAAGTAACCTGCTCGTAAGATCTTTTGCACTATAGCATAACCAGATTAATGCCCCCCACACGTGTCTGAATAACAATCATTCAAGACTTTTTCAGCCTCCTCATGGGTGAGTCACCTTCACGGAACTGTATCGATACCTCGATGGTAAAGTGTATCATCGACTATCATGTAGTCTTTTATTTGGTATCGAGTACGCCATTGTTCTGAGCAAGGCGTATTAGGCCTATATGTTTGGGTCTAGACATAGATGATTATATCTCCATACCATGGATCGCTCGACGATATCAGAAACAAAGATTCATCCATGGTTGATGCTTTAGCTGTTGAATCGTTGGACGGCGATGGGAAGTCCCATAGTAACTCTGCGAAAACCAGAGATTTCTTTGATTTGGATTTTACGAATTCCATGTCAAACTCTTGCAAAATTGCTATCCATTTCGAATATTTTCCCCCAAGTAATTGACGTGACAGAATGTAAGTCATAGGGTTGCAATTTGACAAAATGGTAGTTTTGCGAAAGAGGATATAGTGTCGAAATCTCTGTACTGCTTGAACAACTGCAAGAGCCAGCTTTTCAACATAGGAGTACCTACCTTTTGTATCATTTAAGTTTCAACTTAAATAATAGACTGGATTTTCGATTCCATTGTCTTCTTGAACTAAAACCATTGCGATGGTCGTATCTGCTGCAGCTAGATACGGGTTAAAGTATTTTTTATAATCAAGAGCATACATTAATGATGCTCTTATTAGGGACTCCTTTAGAGCATTAAAGGAAGCTTTCATAACCTGATCCCAGTTAAAGGGCACTTCTTTTTTCAAAAGATGCATATAACCTTTAGCAAGTTCGGCGTAATTTGGAATGAACCTCCTCAGAAAGTTTGCTTTCCCTTGGAGTTTCTGAATCTGAAGCAAATTTGAAGGTGGAGGCATATTGATGATTACCTGAACCTTACATGGGTCGAGACGAATCCCATCCTTTGAAACCACAAAGCCATGTAAATGACCAAAACCGACAAAAAACACACACTTGTGTCAATTGAGTCGTATCTTGTAGTGTTGGCAACGTAGAAATATAGCTCTCAAACGCTGCAGATGATCAATCTGCTTTCGTGAATGAGCTGGAAGATTGTTGAGATATGGCTGAACGATGTTATTGATGTCATGGAAGGCATAATTCATAGCCCTCTGAAAGGTTTCCCCTGCATTCTTTAAACTGAAAGGTAACTTGTGGTATGTGAATGTGCCCCACGGACATATAAAGGTAGTCTTTGACCGGTCCTGTGGGTAGATATTAATTTGATTATACCCATAAAATCCATCCATGAAGGAAAAGATTTTGCATTTGGTGCATTCATCAATTATCTGGTCGATGAAGGGTGTAGGGTGGTTGTCTTTTGGACAAGCTTGATTTACAACCCTGTAATCAACGCAAATTCTAATCGTTCCTTGTTTTTTCATCACAGGAACAATATTCGATACCCAATCAGTTAGAGGAACTGGGTAAATGAAACCAACATGTACAAGTTTTTCAACTTCTACTTGATGGCAGTGGCTTTCTTCGAGTGCACCTGTCGAAGGCGTTGTCATACTGGTTTGACATCTGGATACATCATGATTTTGTGTTCAACTATACTCGAGTCAATGCTTGGAATTTATTCATATGACCATGCAAAGACATCTTTGAACTCACGAAAGAGAGCGTAATATATTTCCAGTTCTAAAGAAAGACAAGATTTTTCGACATGAATATTCTCCACTACATCTGGTTTGGTTGAGATATTTATGGTGATAGCTTCTTCAATATTGGACAAATTTCGCTCGGAATCAACTGTATTTATAGTATTTGATAGAAAATCAAAAATTGAAGGATGATTAAGGCTGCTAGAATAATCTTCATGGTAATCTGGAAGATGGGAACGATGGGTGGTGATCTTCCCATGGTGCCTCTCCTATCATCATTGATTGAATGATTCCTTCGTCTATAGAATGTACATGGGACCAAGGATCTAAAGGGGTGCCATATTCCTTAGACCTATCTACCCAAACACTCGATGAGTGTTGATTTGGGTTTGCTGCCAAGGCCGAGAAAATTGATTGCTACAATATCTCTATTGGGTTTGGAGGCAATACCTGGAAATGATCCATGCAATCATCATGTCCAGAAATCTTCTGAACCTTTGTAGATATAGAAGATATCATGTTGCAGGTTTTCACCGTGGCCACTTCCGCTATATTATTAGGAGGCGGTAGGGAAAAAGTCCCCATTAAGGTAGGGTCTTTTAGGAGGCGTAATCCAATATTTTGAAGTGATTAAGAGCTTCCATGGATCATTGGAATGCTTCCCGTAACTTGTGAACTGTTGGGGAGGAAGGTTTGTTGATCAACGATTGTAATTCCTCCTTGAAAAGGAAATGCAATATTTCTAAAGTATGTTGACACAACTGCAGCCATAGCATAAATCCAGGGCCTTCCAAGTAGGATATTGTAATCGAGGTTTCCATCGATAACTTCGATGTCAATTTCTACTGTCTTGCCCCCCAGTTCAACTTGCAAGCTACTTAATATCCCGTACGGGGTGTATGTTCATCCATCGAATGCCTTTAACGTCGTTGACGATCATGACAAGGGTGGTGAGCCTAAATTTTTCCAGCTACTCATTGACATAATGCATGTAGATGCCTCCTCATCAATAATTGTTCGATGAACAGTTTTGTTGAGGGATTTCACTTAAATGAGCAAAGAAAGTTGAGCTGGTAACTGAGGTTCATATCCTTTATGATTAAAGGCCACAAGATTGGAGTCCTCTTGGTCAATCCCACCTATTGCTGATAATAGAGCCTGCTTTTGGGAGGGTAAATTTTGCAGTACTTCAAGTGTCGACATAGCAGATAGCGATTGGGCCAGATCCTCCACTATATTATAATTTTGTGCTACTCTAGCAGGAGGATTAAATGTCTATTTTGTACTACTCCCTTTGGTAGCTTTATCATTACCTCAAGAATGATGGGTGGCACAACTTTGTTTGAAGTTGTTGTCAAACTACTAGGTTGATCAGTAGCCTTGTTGGTCAACAGCTGTGGATTCCTGTAATCTTTAATCCTTGTCGATATCAAAGCATCATTTTACTGTTTCGAAATGGACAACATAAGTACTTAGGATGGGGAAGCATTGTCGCTAGCAACTTGATTGTTTCTGGGTTTGGAAATGGATCAATCAATACTTCTGAGGTTTTTGAACTCTTAAAGAACTTCTTAATCTCAGCTTTATGTGAACAATCTCTCATCCAATAATCCTCATCGCATATAAAACATCGATGACCAGGTTTCTATTGCCTAGAAGGGTTTTCAGAAGATTTTTTAGGAGACGAATCATCCTATTTCTTCTTTAAAAAATTTTCTTTTCCCTTTCTTCTTGCCCCTTGGTTGCTTTGGTTCTTTTCTTTTGTCGGTCGACACAACATTAACGTCCAAGGTAGGAAGTTTGTCATTTGACTTTTTACTAGAAACTGTAAGGGCTTTGCCAGATGAGGCCTTTGAAGCTTGCGTACTGGCATTACCAATCATGTCATCGCCAGCATGAGAGTCCCTATTCGATTTAGGAGGAGGAGGAATGGAAAACTCCAGTCTAGGAGCATCGGGAATTTTGCCGTAGAGCATGCTAGATTGAGTATAGATCAAGTCTAGATATTGCGCACGAGCAATGACTTACTCTTCAGTGACAACTCCTTGCTTGGACACATCTTCTATAATAGAGGGTAACAGTGACTTAATAAACCATTCAGCTAACAGTTGATTAGTAACATACGTCTTTACCATTCTACGAAACCGTCGCCACTCATGAATATGATCAAATATGTGAGTGGATGTCATATGCTTAAAATTGGTAAGAAGTTTCATCCCTATTCCGTACCTTATGGGTATCTGAAAATGGGTTAAAATGGTTGTGGAAAGGGCACTGAAGATATCGAATGAAGCCCTAGGCAATTCGATGTACCATTTTGATACCAAACCAGTTAACGTTTACTGAAAAAGGCAAAGCCTAATCGAATCATCATTGAGTGTGTTGGACAAACACCATAGATGAAAGGTCATCATGTGATTCGATGGATCTTCATCTAGATTTCCATTGAATTTAGGAATATCTGACGGAAGTTTATGAGGAATTGTCGGCCACCATGGGGCATAGGAAATTGGATCATTTATTAACCGATTTAGATATGGTAATTCTAAAGTCGCTACGAAAGGAAACTATTGATTCAGGTTTGGCGAAGCATACCCAGGATAAGATGGGATCGCCTGAGCCGTGGGTCTTTGCATACCAGCATAATGTATTTGATGGTGATAACTTTGATAGGGTTGATGGGAATAACCATTGTAATGTGATTGTCGGTAACCGTTTTGAATATACAGCTGCCCATTACCTGCAAAGCTTTGTTGCTCAGGTCCTCGGTAAACTTGTTGGAATTGTGGTTGTTGATATTGCACTAGCCATGGTTGCGAGACCATTTTCTATTTTCCAATACTGGATGCTTGACCAAGATGAGGGTTTATAGCACCCGTTTGAGCTTGAGTCACTTAAGTTAAGGAACCACTAATTGGTGGTTGTGATTGAGTCATGGAGATAAGAGGTTGTTGTATTATGACCTAAGAGATTGGAGGTTGACATACAACAAGCAATGCTTGTACTTGTGACACCGTCACAATAGCCAGTGTAGTGGGAATGTTTGACACATGTTGATTTTGTTGTATTGAATATACAACTCTCGACTGTTGAGGCAGTATTGGTACCCAACCACTGGATGTGATTCCAGCTTGACCCAAATTTTGTTGTGAACTCTCATATGGTTGTTCTCCCGGAGGGAACAATGACAAAGCATACTGCCCCCATATGGCGATAATCGAGTGTTCAAAGGGAAAATTGGCCTTTGGAGACTGGACTGCCCAAATTGATACGTATGTGAAGGATCAATTTGCTGAGACTCAACATAAGAAATTCCATATAAGGTTCCAGATGAACAAATAGGAACATACCATAATGTCGAAATAGTCTCTGGGTGGACTCCATCTATTGGTTGAGAAATAGTTGGGACAGATGGTACACCAGTGAACATTGTTAGAGTGTTGGCAGGAGGTTATGACGCTGCTGTATCGGATGACACAATCCTAGATGTCGATGGTTGTTTAGACATATTGAGTCTATCCTAAAGATTTCTTAGTGATTCTACAGGAACTTGCGATGAAGGTTGATTAACTTCTGTAGTAGAAGGATATAGGTGGATCCCAGATCCAAAATGCAATGGAGTACTGGATGGAAGGTCCTCCACAATCTCTTCTATAGCAATCAACCCAGGTGGAAGAGGTAGACCATTGGGTCCATAAAATATTTCTGGTCCTAAAGAAGGTATAAAATCTATAGCGATAGATGCTAGAGGGGTGACACGTTCCGAATTAGCCCTAGACGGAGCTGGTTCAAAAATAGAAGTGTTTGCCGCTACACTAGGATCAGTTCTAGTGTCCTCTTGTAACTGCAGAACTTTTGTAGAGGCAGGGATACCAGAAATAGTTGGAGTAACTGGAGTCTCTAAGGATGTTGAAACACAAGTTTCAAATAAACCAGGAGACTTTGACCTAGTTAAATGAGATCTCTTGGCCTAGAATGGTTTCATTTCTGGAGTCAAAGATGGTTGACTCATTAGTCTCCACGAATGATGGGGTTTTGATTGACTTTCTTCCATGATTGCGGATTACTTGATCAACTAAAAATAAAAAGGGGAAAATGTTATTCTAAATTAAATGAATTTTATGAAGCTTTGACACAACTTGGTTTTTCAATTTTAAAGAGTCAAGAAAAAGCTAAATATGACTCTAGTCACCTTCAATTTTTAATGAGCCTGAAGTGACAAGTGCTCAGATGGACCTTTTCTTTTAAGGAGTCTGGAAAGGAATGAAAGTGACTACTTTGGAAATCTAAAAAGAGGCATTACGAAACCAATCGCAAAACTGCAGAATACTTTTTATGTACGACAGTCAATCTTCCTGAATGTTGTGTTCAGTGCATTGTGATCAATAGGGTGGCAGACATGGCTTCCTGAGGATAAAGGATATAGCCTATTGTGGTCTCCCAATATATACTCGACGATATGTGTGAGCACAAGTCCGTACTAGCACTTGTAATATCAAGGAGGAGGAATCACCCAACCTATGATGAAAACAATAATTACCAGGCTTTACGACATCGGAATACGTCTCTAGCCTAGACTTCTAGACGTTGTACGTTAGGTTCCAAATCGTTTTTATGTTCATTGAAATTTATTTTACAGTTGATCTTTCTTAAAAAGTTTTCCTTTAAGGTTCACTGTGTGATGTAGATATACAATTCCTAGATATGCAATCTAAGATGATAAACAATCATTTACTTTCTTTTTGCAATGAAAATCCTAACTACTAAGGAAAGAGAAGTAAAATCCTTTCAACATAGAGCAAAGAGAACACAGTAAGATGCATTGTCCTAAATCAATTTCCACATGCAGTCTAAATGCAAATGCACATGCATGTATTTGTTTTTCAGTTTCCTTAATGTGAGAATGACAAAAAGAAAACTAAGTACAGTTCTGAACTATCTTTTCTCAAAGCGACACTTTAGCAATTTCTTGTTAAAAAACGAAAGGAAGACTAAGACGACACTTTCAATTTCGACTTGAAAACTACTTTCGACACTTCAGAGAATTGATGATTCAAATCAAATACAATAGCAAAAGTGTAATCGACTATCTAAAAGAGGAAGACTTTACGACACTCTTTTCTTTGACTGAAAACGACACTTGCGACACTTTCAAATCAAAAGACGACAGTTTGATTAAGCTACTTTTTGCAAAGGAGAACTGCAAATGACAAAAAATAAATAAAAACATTCACAATTCTCTATCAATGGAGGCTGAATAATGCAAAGGAAGAGAGTTTCAATAGTGATATACTGATCACAGGCAGCAAAACTACTAAATAAAGCTGAAGACAATGAAGAGAAAACCAAAATCTGGAAGCAAAAATAGTCTCACCTAATCATCGCACCTGTAACATAGGGAAATAAGGATGTGTCTCACCTGCAGGAGATGGGAGGTGCGATGCATCCAGACTACCAATGAGAGACAATGCAATGGTCCAGGGACGAGACCGAGCTTGATTTTTGCTCACAGTTTGCAGCTTAGTTCAGGGATTTAGGTTGAGCTAATGATAGGAAATAAACACAAAGTATAGGGGCTGATCTAATGAGGTGATTGGAGCTACCACTAGAGCACTTAGGATGTTTGCAAGTATGATGTTCAGTTCATAAACTAACCCAGAGATTGACTAAAGCAGCGTTGATCTAATTTGCAGTTGAATAGTAAAAGCAGTTTAAAGGCTAGCTAGCTTAACTTCAGGCTCCGTCTGTAGTTTATAAAGCAAACAACAGTGACTAACAATC
The DNA here is from genome assembly GCA_000404065.3 of Pinus taeda. Taxonomy (NCBI): domain Eukaryota; kingdom Viridiplantae; phylum Streptophyta; class Pinopsida; order Pinales; family Pinaceae; genus Pinus; species Pinus taeda. The sequence continues at coordinate 56,532 of APFE030150868.1, read as the reverse complement.
AAACTATTCTCTCTCCAGCGGAGTTGCCATTTTTTTATCGGGAAAACTAGTGTCCATTCAGAGTTGCTAGTCCCACTAAGACGGGTAGCTATCTTAGAAACAAACAAACTAAAGTTACCTGTGTTTTTCCTTGATGAGAGATAGATGAGAGAGAAGCAGAGAGTATCAACCTCAATCGTTTGCTTGACTCCTTGCTTGTTTCATCCTTCCTTTGATAGATCTTTGCCACTCCTTCCTCACTTGTCTCACTTCAAAGAAACACCTGTAGATTCAAAGCAGCATAACACCATCAAAGCATAGAGATCTATAACCATAAACAATATAAGGTCAGATATATATTAACCATACAAATGCATATATCAATACGAGATTTAGAAATATACAAGAATATGGAGGAAACTCAAATAGCTTTATTGATAGAAGTAGTAGAAGAGACGATTACAACCCATTGGTTTGACCCAGTGCCACCCTCCTAGCATCAAAACCCTCTTCACCTCATGAAAAGCTAGATCAGCCAACACTATGATGTTTCATATAGAAACCAACAACACTTCCTTAAAAAATACAAAATTCCAGCCTCTAGATCTCTACGATGAGGGATCCATATATAGATATTTACAGGTGGATGAATCAGCTTTTTAGATTTTGATTAGTGTCATTTCTCTAATAGTTCTTGGTTCCACTTGGAGATTTCATGATCTCTTACTCATCCCTGGGCGAATTCAAAGAGGCAAGTGTCAAATGAGCAGTTTCTAGAAGATTCTTTGGGTTTCCACCTAGCAAACTACCTCTGCCATTTGTATGCTCTCACTCATTGCACCCTACAGAAGGGCTTTTCAGTATCATTGCACCATCTATGTGAACAGGTGAGATGCATCGCACCCTCAGCATGGAGCAGTCTGTATGGTCCAATTTTGACTAGTTCTGAGCAATTTTTCAGGGAGAACTTCTGGGAAATGATGTAATTAGGTGACCTTGTTCCTTTAGGGTATGAAACAACACTTTTAGGGGCTTAGAAGCCTTTGGTTTATGGACATATTGGATTGGGGTTAAATTTCCCAAATATGTCTATAACAGCCGTGGTATCGATACAGTTCTGCAAAGGTGCATCACGCATGAGGAGGCCGAAAAAGTTTTGAATGATTGTAATTCAGGTGCTTGTGGAGGGCATCTATCTAGTTATTCTACTGTGAAAAATATCTTACGAGCAGGTTACTTCTCGCCCACCATATTCAAATATTGCATAACTATAGTTAGAAGTTTCCACACTTGTGAAATTTTTGATTGCAAAACCAAATTACCTCCTACACCACTACATCCAGTAGTTGTTGTTGGGACATTCGCTAAATGGGGCATTTATTTCATGACATGTAACCCCACCTCAGCTAGGGGGCATGGGTATATTATAGTTGTCATCGACTATTTTACAAAATGGGCTGAGGCGATGCCTACCTTAAACAACAACAGCGAAACAATTGCTCTTTTATTTTTTAATCATGTAGTTTCTAGATTTGGTGTTCCACAAACCATAGTCACAGATTATGGGTCACATTTCTGCAATCACATGATGGTTGAATTAATTTCCAAATTAGGATTATCCCACGATAGTTCTACTCCATTTTATCTGCAAGCTAATGAATAGGTTGGAGCAATCAACAAAGTCCTTAAGCGCATGTTGGAGAGAATGATTGGAGTCCACAAATGGAATTGGCATTTAATCTTGTACTCAGCTCTGTGGGCATATAGGACTTTGGTGAGAAATGCGACCGGATTTATGCCCTTTCAGATGGTGTATGGTCTAGAAGCTATCTTACCAATTCAGTGTGAAATCTCATCCCTCAGACTCGAAATTGATCTGCTTCCCGAAACTTTGGAAGAAGAGGCTCATTTCATGGAACTAATCCACCTGGACGAAACCCGTTGTGATGCCGCACAAACTAGCGAAGCACATAAGAAATGCGTCAAGGCCCAATATGACAAAAATGTCAAGCCTCGCCTCTTCTCAGAAGGTGACCTAGTCTTACTTTATGATGAGGACTCTGACAAATTAGGAGTAGGAAAGTTCGAACCATTATGGATGGGCCCGTACATTGTTAAATGAGTATTGACAGAAGGAGCCTACAAGCTAGTCAATTATGATGGGATTTCTCTATCACAACCCTGTAACAGGTTGTATCTTTAATGTTACTATGCTTGATTAAGTGTAGTATGCTTATATGCTTTTATTGCATTTTTATTTTTCCTTTTGGAGTTGTCATTTTGTTTAGGTAATCCACTTCAGTTTTTTTGTAGATGTTAGACTTTTTGGAACCATTTGTTGGGTATGCCGACGGAGCTAGTCGTAGTACACAAAACTTGTCCTCTGCGGCCTCGGCCATTTTCACTCCAAGCAGTGAGTTAGTGAGTTTCAGGGGGATATGTATTGGTCCATCAATGAACAACATCGTTGAGTATATCACATTGATTGAACTTATCTCTGATTCCATTTCACATGGCATACGTCGACTCGTTGTTAGGCTAGATTCACAGCTCGTCATTCTACAGCTTACTGGCATTTATTCTGTTCGGAACCGAGCCATGTATCGCATGTTCCTAAGAGTGAGGATTTTGGAAAGATAGTTTGATTCCATTCAGTATCAACACATTTCTAGGAACTTAAACACATTGACTGATTAATTAGCAAACTAAGTGTTAGATAGGCATTCGCAGCATTTGTAAAGAAATCATTTTACATTAACATTTGCATTGGGAGTGCATAACTTAACCAAAATAAAACTCCGAAAATCAAAATATATAACTGTTTATAGTTTTTACAAAATGTTTTGTGTCCAAGACAAAATCAGTTGTATGACCAAGAAACTCAAAAAATGAATGTAGGGAAGCATGCTAGACTAATGATGCTGGTGATAACATGTTACCGCCTGTACGATCATGCATAGGAGCCTAGTCCATCGACTCGGCATGCCAGTAGTATAGTGCTATAACCTCAAAGGTAAATCATCCGTCCTAACATCCTGAATACCGAGAGTGAGGCCCTCGATCTGATCTTGCAGCACTACCAGGGTCTCTGATATGTCCAAATCTTAAAGGACGGCCCTACCTACAACCTCTCCTGTTGGAGCATCATTTGCTGCCCGTGGGTGCGCCACTGGTCACATTGGTCCAATATCTGCAAATGCATATAAGTTTGATTAATCTTGGTAACATCTAAAAACACAAAAACATTCTAAAATTGATAAAAAAAATATGTGGTTGAATAATTTTACCCATAGCACTCCACTGCTCACCAGTTGGTAGTGCCAAATCCGGGTTGCCTCAGAAATCCATCCCGAAATATGGATACTCCGCAAAGACCATCCCCTAGTGGTCGAACCACTCAAAAAAGGCATCAGAGAAGGAAATTTGTGACTGAGTGACATGTTTGGCCATAAGATCAACCCATCTCTGCATCCGTGGTTCCCCCGATGCTGGCAATCCTAGTGAAATGTACTGAGGCTGCATCAATGGAATCCTCTCCAAGGAAAAAGTAGTCAATATGGAACCATAGCCAAAATTCTTGGTTCTTCCATTCTTTACTTTGGAGAGTTGTTCTTTTATGATAGGAAGTACCACCTCGCACCTATTGAACACCTTTGGTTCCAGGCATTCCATGGCGTACTGCATGTAAGATCTGTTTGCCAAATGCAAAGCTGCGCTACCAGCCAATCTAGAAAAAAGTAAATAAAATGGTCCTTAGGGGCCAATTAGTGACATCTTGGATATTGATCTTTCCATCTCTACTGGGCTGAGATCCATCTCTGCAGAACTAACGAATGTAATCTTTCATGGATTCACCCCCACGAGCGAATCCTAAAAGTGAAAGAGGGGTACCATGCCTCGACAACCCTGTAAGAAAGTAAATGTCCTCGAGTATCAATGGAATGGATTTACCTCTTGTCTGGAATACCTGGTCATTCGGATCCCAAGAATTGAGAAAATACTGCAACAAACTGATTTGTTGCCTCATGCTAGATATGTAGAAGAACTTCAGCAAGCCAGAGTTTCTTAATGCAGCAACTGTGCCCGAGTCATGTAAATAAATCATGTCCTCTTCTTCATGTTCACGTTCATGCCATGTGACAACCATCTTGATCCAACAAAATCTGAAATGAAAACAAAAGATGAGTTAGGATCCAAATTTGAGCAAAAACAAGCAAAATTTTGATGAAAATCATTGTCTAAAGATGCCCTTATGTAACCATCGCACCCTGCCTTTGAGCAAGGTGGGATGCGTAATGACTGGCCAATTGGGAACTCAATATGAATCACACCTTACGATACTGGCAAGGTGCGATGATTGGGGAACGAGATCTTCAAACCCTAAGGGCCTAGAAATGTGAAAAAACATGCTCAGAATCAAAGAAGGATGGAATGAAAATGAAGAGCTCAGGGTTAGCTCCTACCTGGTCCTGATGGTGTAGAGAATAGTCCACCGGATCTCCCAAAAACAGCTAGTGTAATTTGAGTGGGAAAACCACTCCAGAGCTCCAAAAATCCCAAATTTGAAATAGAATGATGAAAATGAAAGGTAAAGCTACTTTTTATGTTCACTATTCACGTACTTCAAGTAAAATGATAGTCTTAATTCATTTTTCATATGTATATATGTATTTCTAATCAGTTTGATGGAGTGAGTGAGCATGTTGAACGATCGACAAAAGAATATAATGTGCTAAACAGTGAATTAAACATTATGGCCACCTCTAAGCATATTTTTTCACATGGTTCAATCTCGTTAAAAAATAAACCTACCACTAAGCATAGTTATCGCATGGTTTAAGCTAGTTAAAAAATAAACCTACCACTGAGCATATGTTATCGTATGGTTCAAGCTCGTTAAAAAATAAACCTACCATTGAGCATAGTTCGCCACAGTTAAAGTTCGTTAAAAAATGAACCCGCCTTCGGTAAATAACCTTTGTGATTGTCATGCTATCAGCCTTTTGAGCCTCGGTCATGTTCCTGCCATCACCTCCATCCTTTTGGTTGATGATACGCTTCCACTTGATTGTTTAACCTTTTGAGGAACAGTTGCGACGAGTGGTCCTATTAGCCGACCTCTTCACATCACCATGTTTTGAGAAGTTCCAAGCTTATCCAGAACCAGTTGTTACCCCAAATGCCACTTGTTCCTAAAAAAAAGTCTCCTTTAAACTCTTTTTAGACTCATTAAACATGAAAAGATTGTCGAGCTATTGGCCTTTCCAGCTCGCTAAAGTGATTGGAAGTGCCATCCCTCATATATATTTTAATCTTTTTCGGACTTGAGGGATTATCTCACGAAAAAGTTCGAGTGCTTGTCTCTTTTGGCTCACTAAAGTGATTGAAAAGTCATCCCTTCTGTATTATTTTATCCTTTCTTGGACTTAAGGGATTATGCTATGAAAAAGAACTGTTGGAGTTTCCTTTTTGTCCCTTTTGAAACTCTCTAAACATGAAAAGGACTGAGTTTTCTTCTTCATTAAACTCGTTAAAACAATAGCAACACAATTTTCCACCTAGATAAAAACAAGATTCACTATCACTAGAATTGCTAAAATATAGCGATAGGTTTGCCTGAAGGAAAAATTATAGAACAAGCATATGTTATCCTCCTCAAGCTTGACAAAAATAAAGAGGTAATGGTCAGCAATGACTAGGGAAAAAGGGAAGAAAACTTGAAGAATTTTATGGTAGCAGGTCGCTTTTGAACATGACACTTTCACTCCATCACCTTGATTGAGTCAGGTTGGGTTATCCCGTCCACCAGTCATTTCACCATTAGTATTCTGCACCATCCATCTGTTGGGGTTAATGCTACCAATCCATCTCAGTGTCATTGATATGTTCAAGAGAAGTCATTTAGTTGAGAAACCACCATCCAGTTAATGCCTCATCCACTGCAATACCTTCACCCTCCATTTTTCATGACCACCATTCCTGAACTTTGTTTCGTCAGATCATTTTAACCTACAGAAAATCATTTGCTTCATTTCATGTCGTAGATGTGGGATACATTAAGGCCCTCCTATGATGGGTCACTTCTTGTCGACATCAGCTCATTATCCAAGAAGTTGACATAGAAACAACCATTTCAGTACTTTGAAGCTTGCATGCCTTAATGGCAAGTTTCTCACTTCCGATGACAGGTTGATATCAATGGCTTTCGACCGAATGATTTTGCATGGTGTTTGACATCGGATCATATATTCACACCATGTGAATTGTACTGTAGTACCTTGAGGGTCATCATTATTATCAGTGATTCGTCTCGCGTCTGTTAACAGCTCACATTATTGGCTGGTAACCAAGTGATGTATTTCCATGTTCGACTTTAGAACATTCTTCACATGGATAGACTTGTACGTCAGGCAAAGATTGAATGGCATTGAAGACCCCAAATCTATTTTCATCCATCTAGGCTGCGATATATTCAGTGATATAAAGGCATCAAATGTACACAAAAGCTACATAGATGGTCATCGAAGCTAGGGATGTGACCCTACATATGAAGAATCACCAGTCTGCAACTACAAAAGATTATCTATTCTACGTACATGAAATGAATTTATAAAGTTGAGCATGGGAATGCCCACCTCAACTAGATCATGAAAATTATATTATGATGATGATGTATTGTATTGTATCTTATACAGGTGACCTTCCAGTTTGGAAAACCTCGGATCCTCATGATAAAGCATTTCACCCAACACCAAAGATTTATGACTTCATGCTTTAGGGGGCAACTGTTATAGACATATTTGGGCACTACAACCCCAATTTTATATGTCGATAAACTAAGGGCTATTTAACCCCTAAAAGTGTTGTTTCATATGCTAAAGGATCATGGTCAACTGATTACATCATTCCCCAAAGTTCCACCTGAAAAGCCATCCAAAACTATCCAAAACAGGACCATACTGACAGCCCCACTATCAAGGTGTGATGCATACTGACTCCTACACTAGCCATGTACGATGCATACTGATGAGGCCTTCTATAGGGTGCGATAAGCAAGGACAAACAAATGTCCAAGATAGTTTGCTAAGTGGATGCTCATGGAATCTTCTAGAAACTTATCCTATGACACTTGCCTCTTTGAATTCACCGAGGGATGAGTAAGAGATCCGAGAAATCTCCAAGTTGAACCAAAAACGACAACTGGAATGACACTAACCAAAACCCCAGAGACAACTCATACCCTTGCACACATCTATAAATGGATCCCTCATCTGAGAGATCTTGAGGCTGGAATTTTGTAATTTGCAAGGAAGTGCTGATAGTTTGTGGCTGAGAAAGAGCATTGTATTGTTGGTGTGATCTTGCTTTTCATGAGGTGAAGAGGGCTTTGATGCTGGGAGGATGATGCTGGATCAAACAGCTGGGTTGTAATTCTCCCTTCTATCTTAATAAAGTTCTTTGAGTTTTCTTCTGTACAATTGTGCAATTGTGAATGTTATTATTTGTGAATGCCATTGTATGTCCATTGTATTTTTGATTCTGCAATGCTTATGATATAATAGATCAAGATGCTTTGACTGTGTTTTGTTACTGTTTTTTTACAGGTACTCTCTAAGCAGGATAAGTAGGAAAGGAGTTGCAAGCTTTTTCAAGGGGGAGAGAAATCAAGCAAGGAGCTAAGCAGAAGATCCAGGTTGGTTCCTTTGCTTCTCTCTTATCTATCATACATAGAAGAAATCCCAAATTGCTTTGACTGTTTGTTTCTAGGATAGCTGCCAATCCTAGAGGGCTAGTCGATCGAAAAGACACTAGTTTTCCTAGAAATAGCTATCAAGATAAAAAAAGGAATTCCAAGGAATTAAATAGAAAAAATTAGTAACACCCAAGGATATAGGAGGTTGGGTCCTAAAAAACAATTTTCCAAACCTCTATCTGCTAAAAGAATCTACAAGTTAATAACGGGAAAGGGTTTATTGTGTAAACTGATAATTCAGAAGTACATTGAGCTCGATTCAATAGAAGATTGCACAAAATCTTCAACAATGTTCTTGTCAAAATGGCTCAATTATTTGGAAGGCTACTATTGTGTCTTTCTCTTATTGGGAAATCATTTAATCAGTACTCTCAAAGGGAAGGGCACATTTACTATTTTCTCATGTAGTAGATGTCAACCTTACTGCAATCTAGAGTGAAGAGTGGAAATCAACTAAACAACTTGGTCTCAAAGATGTGAGAAAGATATATTTCTAAGCTTAAAACTAGTCATACATTAATCAAAGTAAGAGGATGAACTACTTTGGTTAAGGAACAAAATCGGGGGTTCATACTCTCCATAATTAGGATATAAGACATTATGTGATGGACATGATATTGGTACTCCAGTGTGGTGATCGAAGAAAATTTGTAAATATAATTTTCTTAAAATTTCATCTTTTAATGTAGTTAACACTAAAACAATGAATTTCTCACTAGGGACAATCTCCAAAAAATGAATAAGCTCAGTTTTGGAAGATGTTCCTTGTGTATGAAAATGAAGAATCTATTCTACGTTTGTTATGCTCGTGCTCTTATAGAGTGCAAATTTGGAAGGAATCGACTAATTGATTTGAATGAAATGTCTATTGAGAAAAGTCTCAGGAATTGGGATGGACATGTGGCTACGATGAGCTTCAAGGCATTACTTGTGATTGTGACCTTGGGGATAGCTATCTAGGAATTTCAATTTCTTTGAATACAAATTTGTACTTTCTTTAGAGTGTGCAATAAAAAACATGAAAGCACTCAAAATATTTTCACAACCAAAGAACATAAAAGCCTCCAAGGATGATTGTGAAGGAGAAAATTGATAATCGGGGGCATATTTTTTTATGGATCTTCTTAGGGGGAACCTTAGTTTTGTGGAGAAGGGGATACAGTTCATCTATCAGAATCGCACTGGATCAAATTCAAATCTCAATTGGGAAGAGCTACAAACAATTATGCAAATTTTATTGCCTTGAAACGATCTCTTAAGCTGTCTACAGATAACAGGGCTCAAAAGGTATACGTATTTGTAGATTCAGTTAGTTATTAATTAAGTGATGGGGGTTCCTATTTCTTTGAAAATTTCATTTTACACCAAATTGTTGATGATAACCTTTGCATTATTATTTGTTTTTAACTCTATTTCACATCACCACATTTACAGGTAACACTGGCAAAGATGTTCTTTCTTTTGAATTTGGAAAATATCTCTTTTAATGATTTTAATTTTCATACTTCATATGATGTCGGGACCTGGGAGGAGGAGAATGAATTCTCTTTTGAATTTGGAAAATATCTCTTTTAATGATTTTAATTTTCATACTTCATATGATGTCGGGAAGATTGTTTTTCTGTTTCAAAATCCCTAATATTTTAGGCTGCTGCCAGAATTTGTTTCATAATTATGTGTGTTTAAGTGGTAGATAGAAACAATGTTTTTAAACTTGGAATCAAAGAAAGGTCAACTTAGAGAGGGACTTGAACTAATCTAATTTCAATGTGTAGATTTACTTTAAAATTATATATATATATATATATTATATTATATATATATATATATATATATATATATAATTTTTAATGCCAAATTATATTTTAAAGATTTCAAACCATGATTCCAGGGTATCTGTGCAAGTATTTTCCTGGGTAAATTGGCCCCTGAAAGAATATCAAGGCTTCGGAACCACTGATCCTTCCATTGTAGTCCAAATTTTCCCTGCAAAAATAGGTGTCAAACAAATTGATGTTGAAGAGATCCTCCTCGATCTGCCAATCACTCATAGCATCTAGATTCAACCCTGAAACCCTAACTGCCAGCAAATCGCTGCAGCGTTTCATTTGAAAATATAGAACAAATCTACAACGAAGATGTCAGCGTTCAATCAATTGGAAGAATGGGAATCGATCTAGATATACTAAAAATTAAGATCGATCTTGGTGTGGCGTTATGCCCAACTACTGTTCTAGCCTTTCCCTTTTTACAACTTTAACATTCATTAGTATATAGTATTATTCAAAACCCAATTTTTCAAAACCCCCAGGAAAGGAAATTCCTGACAGCAATTTGTTTCATGTGGGCATTGCGCTATAATATATTAAGCATTTGGATTCTAATTCAATCTCGTTCTATCTAGCTTGGATACATAATTTCACAACTGTCGTGCTTTTCCTCTATTCGGACTAGTGTTATGTCAATCACTACATTCTTTTTTTTTAGGAATTAGCTCTAGCTCTTCATACGAGAGTAATATCTCTCCATTATTTTACGAGAGGATTTCTTCACTCTTTTGGTCCTAACATGCCCCATCACATATGAAACTTGCGATCTAAAGTTCTAGCTCTTCGCTACTCGCTGTGAAATTGCAGATGTTGGACCGCTCGCAATCATCTCCCCCCTCGACTCTCAGTTGTTGGCTCGTAAAAGATGTTTATTTTGAGCAATATGTATTAAATTATGGGATGACACTACTTTTTATTTGATGTTTATTTTGAGAAATGTGTATTAAATTATGGGATGGATATGTTGGACTTGGCATTGTGGAATAATTTTGAGAAATAATATTATAGAATATAATTTATTTATTAATTTTTCAACTAATTTTTTTTTCGGATCAAGCATTTTGAAATAATTTTGAGAATTTCTTAAATATATATTAATATAATTGGAGAAATATCTAAATTTTTTTACTTTCACTGTTTTGATACAAAATTGTGATTTTGTGAGTTTACAATAGGTTGGATTCTTTTTTCTATTGTTATCAATAAAAATATCTTTCATTTACAAGTCTATGGTGATTCAATATGTATTGGTCAAGGGTTGTTAGGTATTCTGTACAGGTTCTCAATCTAAGCTACTAGCTTATTGACATTAAAGGAAAGGATTCATTATCTCACTTTCTAACATATTTACAGGAAATAAATACAAGCGTGGACTCCTTATCTAAAATAGCTTTTACCTCGACTTCTAGAATGATTTTCTCTAAAGAATGGAAGTCAGCTAATTTGATTGAAAGAGACAATTTTTTTTTGTTAATTTTTAATTTTAATGAAAATCCAACAGAGATTTTTAAAAACTTGAGTTTAAGTTGTTTAATTTGTATAATTCGAGTGTCTTAGTTGTTTTTCAAGGTGTTTAATTCATTTATGCATTCAAAAATGTATTTCGAGCAATAAAAATTCATTATCTTAGTCAAGATTGTATAGTCGGATTTAGGTGAAAAGGTCATTTCGTCTATAAGTTAGATTACTCCAATTATAATTTTATATGTATCTCATCTTACTTTTTTGTATAATTGTGAAAATCTTTAAATGTTTTAGCTTAATTATAACCTAAGTAAAGCCATAAGTAGCACTTGAAGTCAAATCACAAAAGATTTTAAGCAATGTCTCTTTTCATGAAATTTATGTCAATCATTGTTCACATTATCATTTATTGTGTGGAGGCCCTCTAACAAAACAGATGCTACTAGGTGACACTAATTTTATATCGTCATGTAGGATTTTCAAATTTCCATGAATTACGATTGTGCTAAATGTTCATGAAGAGCACAGTTAACTAGGTTTTAGGGTACATTTTAACACCAACCAATAAGTTTTAACCAGCATATCAATCCAGAAGTGATTGTAACCATGTCGACACAATTCATTATTTTTCATCATGTGGACATCCTTATAATGGAACACATGCTACCATGACAAACTGATTTTATGGCCTCACATCAAATTTTCAAATTTGCATGAATTGTGAATCTGCTAACTAGCCTTGAAGGGCACATTTAACCATTGTATGGAGCTTTGAAGTTTGATGGCACATTTTATTCATTGAACTAAAAAATGCGAACTGGAATAGAACCAGAAGAACCTCAGCCAAACTTAATTTTCTTTTAAGTTTCATCGAACTTCAAACTTCAAGTTTTGGCAAACCTTATGACGTTAATGGGGCTTTGGTGTTTTTAAAATATTTCTTTATGTTGTCTTTTTAATTAGAAGATGATATGGTAAGTATTAGTATAATATATGTAAAACTCAATGTGTTATTTAGTGGATAAGAGATAAATCTTAATGATTTTAGTGGATTTTTAAGATAAAAAAGTTTCAATTTCAGGATTTGAATAGTGAAATAGTTTTTGTTTATCATGAATTTTATTTATGTAGTTGTTGAAATTAGTTAGTTAAGGATTTTTTACCATGTCAAGATGTCTACATGGCAAAATTTATAAATACCATTGTATGGGTTAAGACAAGGAGTTGTATGGCTGAACACTAAAACATTAGGGAAATGTTTGGTTGAACGTTAATCATATTGTTATTGATATGATGTACGGATCATAGTGTATATGTTGGTTGTCTTTGAAAATAATGGAAATATACCTCTTGTTATGGGATTTTTTTGTTTTGTGATGTGTGATGATTATATATATGTTATATTGTTATGCTTTACATTTATATTAATGCTTGAATTCCTCAGCATTATTAATATCAATTATAACAATATAATTTAATGTCATAGTAAAGCTAGAAGACAAATTATGGTTGTTGTTGGATTGCATAGTGTTACATGAATGTATATGGAATGTTACTTGAAAGCGTTGCATCACAACGTGATAACTTCACTATATGGAGCTTCCCACCTATCCAACACCTTGGTAACACTCCTTAAGTGATACCTTCCTTGCTTCAGGAGTTGTTAATGCCAATGTTAGATTAGTAAAAAAAAAAATTGGAAAATTAAGTGGACCCTTCTTTAACATTAGAGCTAAGAAATGATTATGTTGTTAGGACCACAATGAAATTGTGAGGCCTTAGAAAAATGAAGAAATAATTGATTAAACCAAAGTGGAAGATTGTTTTGATGATGGAACAAAATATTTGTTAGTGAGGAAGCCCCACTGCTTTGTTGGAGGATGGAAAAATTTGAGACATTCCTGTATGAAGACATCTTTGAAATTTTATGGATAGAGTTTTCTAGTGAGTTTGTGTGAATGGTTGCATATTATTTATGAAGCTCCACAACATGATTAAGGAGAGAAGAAGACATGTCAAATCTTAAATCAAATAACTTTGGAGCATTGTGATCACTTGGTTAATTGAGCAATAGAATTCTGGGGAGAGTAGACAATGGAAGGATACATTGTATCTAGTTTGTAGTAGAAATGTACTAGTTTTACTCAAAAGCTAAGGGCTAGTTTCAGAAGGGGTTTTAAGAGAGATTGGTGAATACAAACTAATCCACTGAGCATGGTGATGTAAAACATTGCATTAAGGAATGGGTTACAATGGGGTTGGAAAATATGAGAGCTCAAAGGACTAAATGACCATGGGGGACACAAAAGCTAAAGGGGAAGTTGAAAAATCTTTGAGGAAGTAGAGATAACTAACCATTGGTGGTTGAACTAGATGTGAGCAAATGAACAAGGTAAGGAGGAGTTACAAAAGGAGATTAGCAAGGACGAAAGTAGTGCAGTGAGTATGAGAGAGTTGGAGAATTTTAATGGGAAAGGTTCTTGTTCAACGAATGGTTGTGAAATGAAGGGTTGGTGATAAAATATAGCTCAATGAGGAGTAGTATCCAAGGCACCTCAATCAGGTTTGATGAAGTTAATGGAGTGGGGTTATGAGAGATAGGTGATTACAAAGTGACAAGTTGGATCCAATGTAGAATGAGATTGTGGATGAGAAAGAACCAAATGAAGTAATGGGAAACCATATCCTAAGGTGGATATATGTGTCCCAACTATTTAGGGAGGATGAGAACCTAGTAGTGGGCATGGCACTAGAAAATAACAAAGTTGGACTCATACCAATCTTACCCCTTATGCTTCTTAAATACAATTAGGTAACACTACACTAGCCTGTTAATAATGGTTCAAGTCCACCTAGTAGTCAACTTACTTATTGAGGAATAATAAGAATTACATGAAGTAGTATTAACATTAGTTCAATTTTGAATATTAGGAGTAGCGAGTGTTAGTTATTTAGAGAAAAAAACAAGTGTTTCATGAGTTTTAGTACCAATGATGCTTTGAATTATAACCTAGGAGCATGTAAGAGAAATAATATTAAAGTGATGTAATATTTAAAAAATTTAGTCATATGTAAATGCTTTCAAGAAAAGCATAATGATCCACATACCTTAATATAAAACAAACCCTAAAATGTCATTATTAAAATATCTTGTATAGTTACCTAATGTCATTCACATAGAATATCACAATGACTTATGTCTATAATGGTGTGATCATATTTTTCATGAACTCTTTCTAGACATGCACCCCATCAAGCATAAATCATCCTAACATATAACTTTGAAGTAATATAAATCATCCATGCATTCATCAACCATTCAATAACTTATCAAAACATGTAAGGAACCATAGATATAATACAACAAATAACTGGCTTATAACCAGAATAGAAACCATGGAAAAGCAACCATAAGATAATCATCATAATCAACACATATGGTCATATATCACAATAGGAAAATAACTCATATTAACATATGAAAATTCCAACCAAGTCAGGGAATTCCACGTACCACCCGACCATAGCTTGGGTTGAACCAAATCTTTCTTTTAACCAATCACCCTTGTGCCATATTCCAAGCATGAATGTGGGATGTGATGGAATAAACCAAGACAAAACCAACTAGGGATTCTAGAGGAAAAACCACCTCAACCCTCAACCATAGTGATTCCACCTCTATGATCTAGAAATAACTAAACATAACTATATTGATCTCTACCAAATTTTTCCAAAGCTCCAAGAACTAATACCTACACCCATAGCTGTCGCAGGGCTCTAAAGTGTTTTTGTTTCGAGAATAAGTACCCTAGGGCTTTGGGTTAGAACCCCAACAGAGCAGAAGCAAACTACAAAAGGAAACACTCATACAGCTCAAGCAAAACACTTATATAATCAAACTATGTAAGAGTGAACGTACCCAGATTTCCTTCGTTTGAGTAGGTCCCATAGGGTTCAGAACTTCTGCAACTCCCGATTTTCTTCAAACCTGAAAATCAATCAATTCGAGCATACATAGCAGTATAGAAGTAAAACATATTCACGAAATTGACTTTATATCATATAAACAAATGATTGATCATACATCAAAACAACATTCATATATGAATTATAACATAATCTCATGCATAACATAGTTAATTTCAGAAATAAGACAACATTTCATTTATTGTAGTAAGTTATAAATAACATTGAGAGAATTCACCTGAGTCTTCTTCTTCTGGCTCCAAGCGAAACCATCCTCTAGATTCTTCCTATTGCAACCTTCAACAATCTTCTTCCATAACCAACACCATGATATCTCAAGCAAGAGGGCGAATATCCATAATCAAGGAAACAAGGGTTTCCTAAAGCTTGGTGAAGTGCATGAGGCACAGGAATTCATCAGACTCAGTCAGGGATAATCTCAGTATAATAACTCTATCTCTTGTCCCCTAAGGCCTTCCCTTAGAGGTGTATTTATACCTCACCCAATTGGTTTTTTAGTTGGGAAACAGTTGGGCCACAAGCACTAGGAGGTAATCAACATGTAAAACCCGTGAAAACTGCCCATAATTAAGGAAATTTAATTTTTTTAAGTGTTTTAATACATATACGTAGGATGGGTATTGACTGAATCGCGTGTACACACTTCTATCTTAGGGAAAAGTAGCATACAAGGAATAAAACACTGTTTTTTTTATATATTTGGACCAATTCTAGAAGGAGTGGTTGCCCTAGGCCATAAACCAAGCATCACAAATACCAACAGTGGTAAATGGTGCTATAACAGATGCCCCCTAATATATGAGGTCAGAAGGGGTACATGATGGCCAAAATGTATTAAGTGTATGGAAAGAATCTTGTCGAGACTAAGAAGGACTTCACCAGAATTCAGCCTTCCAAGCCATCAAAAGAGATCAAAAATTAACTGTTGTCTGAGATGGGCATACCCATGCTCAGAGAAAGTAAAGCATGTCTGCATATCAAGTACAAGCAGCTCCAATATGTATACAAGTATAAAGGAACTGAAAGTACATAATGGATCATCTGATCGTGATCGAAAAAGTACATGTCAGAATATCACATATAATAAGTTGATCAATAATGTTGTAGGGTGAAGCTGATCACTGATGTCAAAAACTAATTCCAATAGTACCAAATGAACATGATAGAATAAAATGATACTACATCGCAACTAGAATGCCAGCATATAAGATTTCGCTATGAATAATTGCAACATATAAGGTGGATAGTGTCAACTAGAGGAAACAGGAGAAATTGACAAGTGAAGCAAAAGATTTTGATGCAACCTGTTAGCGCTCAAATCTACCTTAGGCTGAAATAAGGTAAAACTCAAGGCTACATCAAACCACGCTCAGCCTCGTAGCTAGCCCTACGAGGACAGGAGAGGGCTCTCTCTGAGTCAATCTCGGCAAAAGGTAATCAATGAGGCTCGAGATGACTAAATTGATAATTAATTTTAGGCTAGGTATGAAGTACAAGGATTTTGAAATTGATTTTTTGGAGTTTAGTTGAATTTAAGGGAAAGGCAATTTTAGGTGTGGGGATGAGGCACAGTTTTTGTAGAGGTCTACTTGGGGCAAGGTAGGCGATTGTGTTGATGCTTTTAAAGAGAATGAATGGCTAGATCTGACTGGTGAGAAGTTAAGGAGAGCAAGAAACTTTCAAGGATTCTCCATAAAGAGATGAAAACATGGAAAATCAAACAAACTTAAAGGCAGAGCATAGCAAATTATGGATTCTACCTTAACACTTCATTTGCTCAATTGCAGAAGATAAGAGAAGGAAAGTGATACACATAAACAACTTACAAATACTGAAAGAAGCACACCATAAACACATAAAGCCACATGAATCCCAAATAGTGCTGCAAAACCATGGTCTTTCCTTTGCCAAAATGCAAATAAAATATGTACAATAGAGTGTCAAGCTATTCCCAAGAGTCCAACCCTGAAAATGACTAAGAAAATACATAATATAGGCAAGCCAACCCATTCCATTGCCTCTAGGGGTCGAGCTCATCATCCTAGGAGCTGTTTCAACCAACTCTAAACAAAGCACTACAATGTAGGCAGTCAAAACAACTTGCCTCTATAAGCTAGGAAACCAATTCATTCATTAAAGTTTCACATTTTAGAGAATGAATCTTCTAAAATAAGTAACTAAGTGTAAAAATAACATCATGTTTCATTAATTACATAAAGAGGAGTGAAAAAATCACATCACAAGTCAAAACTGGTCAAACTGGCTTCATTTCCTGAGCTGAAGAATGAAAACTGGACCAAAAACTGTATGCGTAGCGCCCCTGATCCCTATGCGTAGCACACATTTCAGCCTATTTTTGGGGCACTTCCCGACATCCAAATTGAGCTCATGATATCTCGTTGGAAAGCCCTGGATGTCTACTTTCTAACCCAAGTAGAATTTGTCAATTTGAAGCTCATTTTCCCCCTCAAAACTGTATTCTCCCAGAGGTACTCCCTACTAATGAAAAAGATGGCAGAAAGGTGATTTTCATGATGCTTTTGAGCCTTTTGGTCACCCAGAACTTGATGGAATGCTTTGGAAATAGCTGAGCATGTATAGTTCATCATGAAAAATCCAAAACTACAAGCCATTTGTGATTTGGACCTCCCAATCATATGGGTCGCGTGCTGCGCGCTACGCGTTGAGCCAGAAAACCTGTTTTGCAAGCCAAAAATTTCAACACGACAAAATTTTCTCCGAATTTGCTCAAATTCGGAGTGAAGACCCTCTATCATGTGTTGTGCCTCGCCAATGAAGCCTCAGCCAAAATTTGGAGTGGATCGGGCTTTTTCCGTTTTTTTACCGCTTTGCTCAAACGCCTCTTTAGGATCTTCATTTTCGCTTAGCAAACATACATGCGAGCCCAATAGTGAGTTTTCATATGATGAAGCATGTCCTTGTCTCTGTTTGCCTTCACCAACAACTTCTCCAAATGAGTGTTCACCCGAATGAGCATTGATTCTCGATCAATAGGTGTCAAATCACCGGGTCTCTTTCGGGCCAATTCTCGGTCTTCCCGAATTTGTCGCAGCTCATAAAGTGTATGCTCATCATCCAACTGTTTGTTGCGCTGCTCCAAATAGTTAATCACCGACTTAGCCATCTGCAATTTCTTTTGCAGCGACTCATTCTCAGCCCTTTGCTCTCGGATGATCTCCTTTAGCTCCGAGCTAGGAGAGCTAGCATCAACATCAATGATATCCGTGTCCTGACCTCTTGAAGGACACTCATCAAACATGGGCCTCTTTCCTGTATCCTGGATCTGTACCTGTGCTGAAAAAGAAGGCGAGACCCCTTCCACATGATGTGGAGATAATACTCGTTGTGCTGATGAAGTCAACGAGACCCCTTCCACCTCAGGTGGAGATAGTACTCGTCGTGCAGATGCAAATAAGGCCCTGTGGCCTCGCTGATATGTCATATACACTAGAGCATTTATATGCTCGACCTTGGGCATGTCAAACTGTTGTAAAGGCTCTCCCTCATCATGAACTATCTCTGGGGGTGGCATTTCTAGGGGTGGTTGAGGTGTTGTGAAAAAGTCACGAGAAATAAAATCCTCCCACGTAATGCCCTGTTGTGCCAACTGATGTACCACTACGATCTTGATCACTGTGTAATGATAAATACTATTGTGCTGCTTTGCTGGAGTCTTCCTTTGTACTAAACCAACCATCCTCTCTATGTTGCAAAACATAAAGTATGGAATGTTCATCAGACGTACCCTTGCAAAATGCATCAACAAATGGACATGGTAAACATAAAGACGCGAGAATCTTCCCTCACAACTGAAATACCGAATGATGAGTTTCATCAAAGGTGCAAACCGATCATTCAGGTAGTGGAAAGGAAAAACTCTGCTCAAGTGCCTCATATACCCAAGTTTAATATATGGCTCATAATATGATTTCTCTTACTGCTGACGCTTATTCCATTACTCCCCGATATTTGGTATCCCAGTGGCCTCTGCAATAGTCTCTGGTGACAAAATGAAATTAACTCCAGCGAGGTTTAC
>APFE030150868.1:24220-35817 GCA_000404065.3 Pinus taeda | reverse complement strand
GGAACTAATGGGACACCTAAACATGAAATGCAAAAAGAGCTTTGATCTCTGACGGAGGGATAACTAGACCGACTCTAACACTCCTGATTCTCTGTATCATCTGAAATCATTTGTATCCCTTTGTCTCGTGTCGATGATGTGGGATACATCATGGCCCTCATTCGACACGGTCGCTACCTGTTGACTTCAGCTCATTATCCTGGAAGTTGGTCGAGAGACTCCCTTCCAGTACCTTAGAGATTGCATGCCCTAATGGCAAGTTCTTCACACTTGATGACAAGTTCACATCATTGGCTTTCGATCGGGTGATTTCACGGGTGTTCGACATTAGTTCCTTTATTCACATTCCGTGAACTGTGTTGCTAGTACCTTGAGAGCCATTGTCATTATTGGTGGTTTCTGTCACGCTTATTAATGGTTCTCATCATTGACCGATAATCAAGCGACTTCTTAGCATGTTCAAATTCACCACATTCATTCACATGTTAGGATTTGTACTTTGATTAGGTTGTTTGGAGAGAAAGACCTGAGCTAAGATTACACAAGTCCAAGTTGCAAGGCGATGTGACATGGTAATGTTGCACTACATGTCTCTTTCAAATGGATGGTTGCGACCATACCATGAGTTGTTATATGTGATCCTTCTCATTATTGGATGGTTGCGACCATACCTTGGTTTCATTATGATCCTTTATGCCAGATGGTTGTGCCCATACCTTGGATCCATTTACATGATGATTCTCTGGATGGATGCATCCATACCACAATTCATGTACCATTATTCAATGTTCTCAGTAATCTATATGTATCTACTCTTACTTGCAGGTTCTCTGATGATGGACTCTGGTTCCCCGCTTCCACTTGTAAAGCTTTTCACCCCTCACTCTAGTTTGACCTTCACGCTTTAGGGTGCATCTGTTACACAACATTTTGTCGCGGTCCTTATACTCCCCATCTACGATCCTGGAGGACCTCTACAGTGTACTCGACATGCTTTCCCATCATAAAGAAACTCCCAGTATATCCCTCTTCATGAGTATAATAATTCCCCTTTACATCATTTCCTAAGAATCTTCCTTCTATCCTAGTTTACAAGACTAACGTTACTGACCAGTTTTCTCCTCGCACCAGTTTACAGAGGTTAAAACTATCCATCACACCATTGGGATCAACTAAGCCATTTTCCAATCACGTTGATCCTCTTTTGGAAGGTTTTTTAAATAAGGAGTAGAAGCTTCCATGTCTAGAAGCTTCGTAATGGAAGTCTGGTAGATGGTTGGGCCGGATAGAGCTGAGGAAGTCAGCTTGGGATCCTTTCCCCTATTAGGATGGAACAACCTCAAGAGATAAGACTTTCTCCCATGATGAGAGGAACCATCTCCCATCCATCCAAGTTATAAAAACCTCTCTTTTTCCCAAGCAAAAGCTAGTTGGAGATTTGGAGCAAGTATGAATAACCAGCAAGTCATTTATAGCTTGTAGCTTTCTAGTGTGTGTTTGAGGGAGAATAGTGTGATTTTGGTTTGGTTTGAGACTAGAGGGAAAGAAGCCTTAAAACTTACATTGTTGGGGCTATCCATGAAGTGTTGGCAAAAGTGTGGGAACCCAGATACATCAGAGGAGACCAACAATGTCAAGGCACCGGTTGTAATCTTAAATGCAACTATCGATTGATTTCCTACATGAAGTGTCATTTTATATCTTTATGGCTTAATGTTCCTTGACCTGTTAAGTAGGTTGAATACAATATTGTATGCTAATACATTTGTTGTTTGTTTGTTTTAGGTGTGCGAAGGAAGGAAACGAAAGATAGTAGTAACAAAGAAGTAGGATCATCACTAAGTGGAATAGCATTCTAAGTGGTAGGTCCTCTTAATTGATTCTAGCCTAAGGAAATATTCCATAGAATTTATTTTTTGTGGCTAGACCTGCTTTCGGGCTAGAGGAATTGTTTGTGTCCACACTTAGAATTTTACCTGCACCACAGTTAGGCCACTCATTTTTGTCTCTCAATCGAATTGGTTCCCAACTTTCTTTGCTTTACCTCATTTCCATAGAGAGTACCCCCCATATCCTGTTGTTGGGAGACATCTAGAATGGAGTGGGAAGGGATCAGAGTGGCAGCCCCCGCCCAAATAAGTTGTTGTGATACCTTTACAATTCGGGTGACAACAATAAGTATCTGAAGTTGAAAGATAAAAAAAAAAGATCCAAATCATATGGAGCATAAGCTAAGCAAGAAGATTGTAATTTACTCCTATGACAAGATGACTAAACCTTCCATGGCCCTCAAATATTCTATAAAGTTTGAAGCACTATGGCACTAAGAACATTACAAGAAGATGATGAAGTATGGGCACACACATTCAAGATTATTATGTCTTTCATTTCTTGGAGAAAGGTTCAAACCCTATTATCTATGAAATTAAGATACGTATCAATGGATAAGTGTGATTAGTTCCTAATGTAGAAGGTTGGAAGTCATGTGAATCATCTATATACATAGCAAAAGGAACCAAAACTATGATCATGACATAAAGATTTAAAAGAAACACTATTAACAATCACTAAAGAAATCTAAAGCAATTGACTACTCGTTGAGGCAAGCAACAAACATGAAAAATAATACGAAATATTCCAAAAGTATAGAAATCACGTACAAGAGTCCATTATGGTGCGAGTTACAAAAATATCAATATTGAAATGAGAGCTATGTTGGAATATTTCTTGTGGAATAAAACAAGTTTGCTTGAAGAGAACTTGAAAAGGCAGAACAAATATCACTTTGACTATTATATAATAGAAGGGACCAAGACTACAGAAGTCCTAATCTTCAGAACTCCTCAAAAACGATCTACAAGGCAACCATACCCTACTCAAAAAAAGGATGTCATATAGTTTGTCATGTTGTTTGAGACATGTATAAAGGTTTGAAAATCGTTGTGAACTAAAAATGACCTTTTAGAAGAAAGACCCAAGACCCGTGACATTGTTGAAGATGGAAACTGGAAAAACTATGATAAGAAGCGACCATGAGACTTCTTTCCTATACATATAAGAATAATGAATCTCAACATGAAATCAACATGTTTGATTATAAAGCATGAGAAACAAAGGTCTTTGCAAATATCTTTGTGGTTCGATAGATAAAGGTCTAAGGTACCTTTGTTGATAGAAAATAAAACATGACAATTGAAGAAATGACAAAAGACCAGATATTTGCAAGGACCAGGTAATGTTGTAGAGGTATGTATGATTTTTGTATGCATTTCATGATCTGTTGTATTTATATTAAGTTCACAAGGTCATTGCAATGATCATTTGATACATAGTAAAAGGGTCTGCATAAATATATAGTAGAGACTGTGACATATAAGAAATTACTGATATGATAGCACACCAAGTAGTTCATTGCATGTGAAGACTATAAATGAAATGAATAAAAAGTCTTGTCAATGATGTCTTAAGGGTTTTACATATGATCCATTCTTGTAGAGTTTACAATTCTTAACATGATAGACCTTAAAGACCTTGAAAAATATAGGGTTTTGCATCTAACTCTCTAATGCGGTTGTAAAATTTTTCAATTATTGAATGGTAGATCTTAATGACTATGAATAATCTACGGTTTGTAGAACTTGCACTTTCCAATGCCTTGAATACTTTTTAACCCTAGCTAAGGTTTGAGTTAAGGAAACCCTAGCTAATTGTTTTAATGTAAAAAGAAAATCTAACTTTTGAGATTGACAAGAATGGCATCATGTTGATGAAAAGGTCCAAGATTAAAAGGTAGCTAACTCTCCTCAAAAGGATATGTATATTGTACCTACTTTCCTTAATTATTACTATTGATAATCTGTTTATGCAGTTTGTATTTTTTTCTTTCATGGTCTTCTAACAAAGGTTGCAGGTCAATACACGGTATCTAAGCTTGACTAATAAATGGAAGATTTGGAAGAGCATAACAAATCATGAAGATAAGAAGAAAGTATGCATCAAAAGGAATTCAATAAGAAGACAACATAAAATCAAGATTTAAAGGGAAAAATTTTACTTGTCTCAGCTAGAGAGAGGAAGTTGTTAGATCTTGAATAGATACAATACTACTTGAAGTTTTCTATAAAATACAAAGAAGTTTATGATGACAGATCAATTACATGACCCTTTGGAAAGAAGTTGAAGAGTTCTAATATCGTTGTACCAGTAACTGATCAATTCAATCTAGGAACACATTGATTGATAGTACTGATGAGATTATTATTGGAAGTTGATATAATTTATTATAATAACATGAAAGTAGAACCATGTTATGAAGAAAGACGATGTGAAGGCTTGTGTGATTAAACATGAAGAAGTTTAGCTCCATAAGGCATTGGATGAACTATTTGATGCCATGTTGGATTCAATATGAATATTGTAAAAGAACTAGGAAGAGGTTGAGGTGTTTTATGATCTGAGAGTACAATGTAGACAAAAGCCAAGAAGCTACAATATATCTCCACAGAAGAACGGGTAGTCAATGCATTAATGAGTGTTCTTAAGACAATCTCAAGATTGTACTTATGTCTCCCTATGTGAGAGGGAGTCATGATTTCCTTCGCGATTTAAAGGGAGTGAGGAAGGACACCATATACTCCATGTGTCATTCACTATGGCTAGGACTAACAACCATAAGCCTAGTACATTCATATGTCGGGAGAATGGAGGATTGGATAAGCATCTGGGACCAATACTCTTTGAGGATAGGGTATCCAAGATAAGAGTAGTGTTAAAGTCTATAAATGTCTCTTTTTTACCACCCTTTTTGCCATCACATTTTACCTTTATGTTATTTTTCTACCATATTAAAGTCAAGATCAATACTTAGAAGGTAATAATCATCCATACTTAAATTATATGTTTTTAGTGAAACTATGACAAAAGTATCTTGCAATTACTGAATTTTGTATATTCTGCAACTGATATTTGTTTCCACAATAGAATCCATTGATAGATAGGTTGCAGCATTCTAGAAGAAGAAAGAAGACTATCAAAAGATGACATTTGGCTCCCAGATGGACAACCACCTACCGCTTGGCAAGCTAAGCGAAATCATAGATCTAGAAGTCAAAGGTTGAGTCAAACTTGGAAGTTGTGTATTGAAGATTGAATATAGGGAGCAGATAATCAAGCGAGCGAGGTATTTAAGCAGAAAATCAAGTGAGCGAGGCACCTAGCTGTTAAAATATGAAATCCCCTATGACTTTCTTTTTCAATAGAAAGTCATAAAGATATTGGACTCTTAGATATAGATCTCATAGGTGTCAGATTTACTTACATATTCTCGACCTAAAACTCTTCCAAGTTGTTTTTATTATTTATATTAATTGCAGTAAGCGAGACTAAGAAATCAGTAGTATTGTCGCTTATTGTTATTAAGTTTATAATCCCTCTTTGGACAAACTGATATTATTTTTTCTTAATACAAGTTCCTGTTATTCTCCAAATGCATGCGTGAAAAATCGTTAAGTATTAAATTAACCCTGCACTCCGGGAGGCCACCTTGCTAGCTATAAGGTTTCATTTATTTTTACATTAACACTTTTCATTACAGTTATTTTGTTTCAGTCATTTTTACAAAGTACTCATAAACCAAAAATACCAAAAAGAGTTTGTTTATATGCATCATTACTTAGTTGTTTTAGCATTCAATTCTAGTCTCTCTAAGTTATTTCTTCATTCACACCTAACTTCCAATATGCTAAAGAGAGGAAATTTTAGAGATGGATGCACACATTAGTAATCAGTCTTGGGTTTAAAGTTTCACATTTTTTTATTTCATTACCATTCCCTTTTTTAAGCAACTTTATATTTTTGCAATTTATATTTCATTATCAGATCTTTCATATTTGTCAATTAGCATAAAGATTTCTTTTTAGCAATTAGTGCAGAATGAGTTCAATTCCGTGGCAGTAAGGTAGATCATTTTCTTTCATGTTTAATATTCAAGAATTTTCTTTTTAAAAGACCATAGTTAAGTGTGGATTTCTGCAATGTAGATAATATTCTCTATTTTGAAAAAGCTCAGCTTAAATAGGATTCTAGATTGAAAGAACATGTTCGTTAACTCTCTAATTTGTACGAAAAGCATTTCATTCATATTTAAAATTAGTTTCATTTTTATATCACTTGATTTGCAAAATAAATCCTAGCATATATAGTGCACATACAGTTCACAAGAATATGAACCTTGGTTGACATTTAATGAAGTAAATTAAAGACAATTAATTTACCAAACATTTTGGCACTGTTGTTAGGGAAGTGTATACAAGATTCCATTCTTGCATTGCATTTTAGGAGCTTTAAATCTGATAAAATTGAAAAATGACAAAAAAACATATGCACAAAGAAATAGATTCTAGGGGTAGATTTGTAAGTAGAGGTAAAAGTTCAATTACAACATCATCACTCACTCCACCTAGACCTCATAGTGCCACAACATCCAACCATACTCAAATCCCATCATTGGCAGGTAGACAAAGACTTCCTGAGGTGTATAGATCAGAAATCCAATCTAGAGATTCACCAACTTCTACAAAAGTTGTATTTGACGAACCCACATCCCCAACAAAAGGAGTAATATTCCTCTCTTCAACAGGAGAACAAATTCTAGGACAAGAAATAGAAGTGCCTAGGGAAGAAGAAGAACATTATCTTAACATACCATTAGTAGAGGAACCATAAGAAGAGTTATATAATCCTATTATAGAACCTTATATTAGCTTTGAGGAATCTACAATGGAAGGGGAAGGAGAAGTGCATAATGTAGATGGTGATGAATTTATGATTGGCGGTGGAAGAGGCAGAGGAGGAAATAGAGGAGGGGGTGGAGGTCGAGGTGGTGGTAGAGGACCAAATCCTTATGGATTTCCCATCTTTGATGAAGATACCCCTACTACAATGAAGAACATCCCACCCTCCATTCTCCCTAATTTCCATGGTTTGAGACATGAGGATCCTGAAACATTTCTTTTTTATTTTGAAGTTTTATGCAGAACTTAGCATTATTTACTTAATCCTCAAAAGTTCAAATTGTTTCTAGCAACTCTTACAGATGGATACTTAAATGGTTTATGGGATTAGGAACACATAAAATTAGTATATGGGATGAAATGAAAAATGTGTTCTTATAAAAATACAAGGATTATTGTATGCCCCATAACCTTGAAGATGAAGTCTTTAATATGATAAAAAAAGAGGACGACAGCCTTGGAGATCTAGTTGAAAGTTTTGCTTACAACATCAAAAGAGCTAAAATGTGTAATTTGGACGATGAAACACTGAAAGATCTTTTGTTAAAATCCATTAAAGATGAATGGATTGATCTTCTAAATTTAATGGGCAAGGGAGATGTCTCAGACTTTGATTTGCAGAAATATGTGATTTATGTAAACTTATCTATAGGGGTAAAGCTAGGACAGGCAAAAATCCAATAGATCTTGAGATGTCTAGATAAAAATAAATAAATAAATAAATAAAAATCTGCAACTTGAATAGTAAGTAGAGTCAAAATAGGCAATCTACTTGATAATTTCAAAACAAATATCTTATGGAGTCTTAGTGAACACCTAGATACCATTAAGATACAAAACAAGGAGAAAGGTGAAAATGTTGCATTATATATTTTTTGTCCCAAGTGAAGAAAGAAATATTCCTTAAGAGAATGTCCCCTTGATAGTATAGAAATTTGTGTCAAATGTGTCGAAAATCATAATACAAAGGAATGTCCTTCAATACCAAGTCTTAAAGTTGTTTTCCAAGGAGAAGCTTAGACAAGTCAAGTTGAATCTCTTTGTTTTATTTCTAAAAAGACCATGGAAAAATAAACAATCGAATATGACTCAAGGTTTCAATACTTAATCATATGCACAACCATGGAACAATTGGACTACACCCATGTCATGGCAACCTTGGCCCCGATAATCTCAAAATCCATCTTGGGCTTAAGGTTGGCAAAATCATTAGGGAAAATATCCTCAATTTCCTTAGTTCCAACAACCATATCCTTCTTTTCCACCATAATTTTATCCTCCTCAACCAAATCAACTTCTTCAATTTCAAAATTCAAATCAATAACTTTCATTACCATTTCCTCAAAAACCCAATCAACTGCCTACCCAACCACTTCCAAATCCAAACAATAAAAATCAAAAAGTCATTTATAACATCGAAGGACAAAATTTTCAAGCTTTTATGATTACCCCATTAGGTATAAATTATGTTCAACTTAGATCTGGTATGGTTTTACCAATCTTGATCAAGAAAGAATTCCTCTAAAGGAAGATGTGATCCATGTGGATCTTGGTGGCCACTTGCCAAGTCCACCTAGACTCCCACCATTTTTTCTCTAAGCATTTTTAGTTTCCTTAATTGTAGCACAACTTACTATTATTAGCAGTTTTTTGGGTCCTGAACTTCCGGAGCCGTTTTGAGGCCCTAAACGACGTATTTAGGGAAATATAGGGGCAACATGGGTCCATGGATCGATGTTTCCCTTCCCAAAGTGGTAGTGCTCGGATAAATATTTCTAACGAGCTATTGTATGCGTCAAACAGAGATTGTATGCCAAAGTTATGACCCCGAGAAGTTGATGTACCAATTTACCCAAACGGGGCCTACAGTTTGGCGTTTCATCTTCTAGGGTTAGGTTTTGGAATGTTAAAGGTTTTCCATTGTTTAAACAATAAAAAGGCCTTCGAGCCTCATTGTAACACAGTTCAGAGGCATGTAGTCACCACATCTCTTCTCAGAGATAAGCTACTATCGCCCTAGCTGGTTTATTTCCATTACTGTTTGTAAGCATATTTCAGTATTTTACATTAATGAAATGAAGTATTATTTCCGCTGCAAATCGGTGTTTATGGTTATCTCTATAATTTTTTGCGTTCTTGTTTAAGTTTGGATCAGTGGTATTAGAGTGGTCTGCTTTTTCTCTGTTTTTCTTTGCATGTCCCCAACGAGGTTGGGATATAAGGAGTTAGGGCTTGAACTAGTAGAACCTTTGCAAGACCAGCCTCGCAAATCTCAATGGCCTCCCATGGCAGATGAGAAGAAAGACGAGGGGGCAGGAGATCCTATCAAAATCTTGCTCAAAGAAGCCCTCGAGTGACAACGGAACGCGATGATGGATAACTTTGCCCAGATCCTTCAACGACTACCTAGAAGCGACGCATCGACTTCCAATAACTACTCTAGAAACGCCACACCCTTTACGGTACAAGATAATTTTGAAATCCCCATATTCGAGGTTCAGATAGATGCAGATGTCATAGATAAATGGTTAAATCTTCTAGAGGGTTATTTTTCTATTCATGAATTTTCGAGTGGGGAAAAGATTATTTTCGCTCTTCTCAAAGCAACCCCCCACGTCAAGGACTGGTGGGAAACCTACTGTGAGAAAAAGGATGAAAGTATCGGCTCACTGTTTACATCCGCACCCACCTGGAATTCATTCCGGGATGCCATCTAGGACCAGTACTACCCTGTCGGAAGCTATGAGGATGAATACATAAAGTGGACCACACTGCAGTAGGGAAGGGACCAAAACGTGTCAGAGTTCACCAATATTTTCCATACCCTTCGCACAAAGTTGGGTATCAAGGATTCGGAGCAGCATTTGATACTCAAATACTACGGCTGCCTGCATAAGTACATCCAGGAAGAAATAGAATTCTTGAACATCTCCTCGCTCGGCACAGCATACCGATATGACGTCAAGGTTGAGCAGAAGTTTAAACAAAAGAAGCGAGACTTTGGGTCTGCGAATCCAAAGCAAGGGAAAGGTGCCCCTAAACCACAAAACAAAGGACAAAGCTAAGGCGGGGCAGCCCAAGGCAACCCGCCAAAGCTGCAAGTGAAGAAAAGTGCCGTGAAGCTGAAAAAGGACACGAGAAAATGATGTGAGTTCCATAAGAGCTCCACTCACAACACAAGTGAGTGTCGGGCCAAGCAGTCACTGGTGGCTGAGCTAAAGGTTTCAGAATCATATGCATGTTCTGACTCTAAGTTAGAACCCAACAAGGGGAATGACAAAGGGAAGCAGATCATTGATGTGGATCCCAATTCCACTGTTGCTACCACCAAGATCTAGAAAAATGAACCCGAAGATCCAGAGGAGGAGCGTCTCTTCCACTCCCAGATATGGGTAAAGGGCTCCCTGCTACAGTTCATTGTCGATAGAGGGAGCCAAAAGAACCTCATTTTAGCAGAGGTCGTGAAGCGATTGAGCTTATCGACCACAATCATACACAATCAGGTGGCTTCACCAAGGACGGGATCTATGCGTGAGCCAGCAGTGTCGCCTTCCATACAACATCAAGCCCTTAACGGATGAGGTATTGCGGGACATTGCTCCCCTTGAAGTTTTTGATGTATTATTAGCACAACCATACTCGTGGAAGCGACATGCTGTGTATGAATCAAGGCCCCGTGCTGTTATTATTACATTGGGAAATAAGTTGTACAGGATACCAGAGGTAGCACTGCCTACCACCATCTCTTTGATTACTGCAAAACAATGCATTAAGCTCATTTCCAAAACTGGGAAATTTGTTTTCCTGATGATACGCCCTCAAGGAAAGAAGTAGACGATGGCCACGGCCTCCAGACAGGGCCCCTCCGCATGACAACTACAGCTGGACAAGGTCGTGGAGGAGTACAAGGACATCTTCACCTCCCCCGTAGGGGTTCCTCTGCACTGTCAGGTCAAGCACTCTATCGATCTGACCCCAGGCGCACCACTACCCAATGGACCAATTTATCAGCGCTCTATTCTGGAGAACAATGAAATCAAGAGGCAAATTCAGGAGCTCCTACAGAAAGGTCACATCCATCCGAGTTCGTCGCCTTGTGGGAGCCCGATCATGTTGGTACAAAAGAAGGATGGGACTTGGAGACTTTGTATTGACTATCAGGAGCTGAACAAGATCATTATCCATAATAGGTACTCGATCTCGTGGATTGATGACCTCCTGGACAAACTAAAGGGGGCGAAATATTTCAGCAAGATCGACCTGAAGTCAGGATATCACTAGGTACCAATCGAACCCTCTGATGTGTGGAAGAATACCTTCAAAGCCAAGGAGGGCCTTTTCGAATGGTTGGTTATGCCTTTTGGATTGACAAATGCTCCTGCAACCTTCATGAGGCTAATGGATGACATCTTGCGGCCATTCACCAACTCATTTCTAGTGGTATACTTGGATGACATTATGATCTTCAGCCAGAGTTGGGAAGAGCACCTCCACCACATCTGACAGGTCCTCCAACAACTGCGGCAACACAAGTTGTGTGCTAATTTGGAGAAATTCACTTTTGGCATGACCCAGGTTCAGTATCTGGGATACATTGTTGATGAACAGGGGGTGCATGTGGATCCAGCCAAGATCCAAGTCATTCGGGATTGGCCATCACCAACCACTTTGACAGAGCTCCGCAACTTTCTAGGTCTTGCCAACTTCTACCGCAGGTTTGTGTTGGGGTTTTCTCATATTACTTGGCCCTTGAGTCAAGTCACCAAGGGAGGATCCAAAGCAAAGTTCTTTTGGTCTGAATCTCAA
>APFE030150868.1:0-14001 GCA_000404065.3 Pinus taeda | reverse complement strand
ATGGCGGCCTGCAAGAAGAATATCACAGCAGAAGCCACTACTAAACTCTTCTTTGAACGAGTGTGGGTGCACTTTGGGTTCCCACAATCTATCATCTCAGATCGGGACAGTCAGTTCCTCAGTACATTTTGGTCCAGTCTTTGGTCAATGCTGGACAGCAAACTCACTGAGTCCACAACCTTCCATCCTCAAACTGATGGCCAGACAGAGGTTGTCAATAGGATGATGTGCACATTCTGCGCATGTACAACTCAAAGCATCCACGCACATGGGACGAGAGCCTCCTCTATGTTCAGCACAGCTACAATTGAGCTCTTCACAGCTCGACTGTTCACAGCCCTTTTCAGGTGGGCTTGGGATTCCAACCACTATGCCCCATTGATCTGGCCATGCCACTTGCAGCTAATCACATAGATTTGGCTCATGTCGAGCCCGAAACAGACAAGGCAACCAGCTTCATCGAGCACATCCAACATATTCGCCAGCAGGTCCATGATATTCTGGAGAAATCAAATGCCAAGTACTACCAGCGACATGATCAACATCGGGTGCCACACAAGTTTCAGGTGGGTGACAAAGTTTGGTTGCATTTGCAAAAGGAACGCCTTACTGGAGCTTATCGGAAACTAAGACCACTCCAATATGGTCCTTACACCATTACTAAGGTTGTGGGAGACAATGCATTTGAGCTCAACATTCCCCCATTCCTTGGCCTGCACCCAGTGTTCAATGTGGATCGCCTTCGGTCATACTTTCCACCATTGCTAGACACATCCGACATTACAGAACAGCTCACACCCACAGAATTAAATCCAGATTGCATGGAACAAACTGCAACTGATCAAATCATGGACACACAAATCAAGAACACTCACCGATAGAATATCCAACTGTATCGAGTTGTTAAAGCAGGTCAACTCCTTCACCAGGGCAAGTGGCTCACCAGGGACCAAGTTCAGCAAAAGTTTCCTCATCTCATGGAGGAACTCAATGCAATGGGGACCATTGCTTCCTAAGGGGGGAGGAATGATCCAGTTGGATCTTGGTGACCACTTTCTGAGTCCACTTGGACCCCCACCATTATTTCTCTCAGCATTTTCAGTTTCCTTAATTGTAGCACAACTTAATATTTTTAGCAGTTTTTCGGGTCCTGAACTTCTGGAGCCGTTTTGAGGCCCTAAACGACATTTTTTGGGAAATCTGGGGCCAACATGGGCCAATGGACCGATGTTTCCCTTCCCAAAGTTGTAATGCTCGGATAGATCTTTCTGACGAGCTATTGTACGCGTCAAATGGAGATCATATGCCAAAGTTACGACGCCAAGAAGTTGATGTACTAATTTACCCAAACGGGGCCCACAGTTTGGAGTTTCATCTTCTAGGGTTAGGTTTTGGAATGTTAAAGGTTTTCCATTGTTTCTCAACAATAAATAGGCCTTCGAGCCTCATTGTAATGTAGTTCAAAGGCATGTAGCCACCACATCTCTTCTCAGAGATAAGCTACCATCGCCCTAGCTGGTTTATTTCCATTACTGTTTGTAAGCATATTTCAGCGTTTTACATTAATGAAATGAAGTATTATTTCCGCTGCATATCGGTGTTTATGATTATCTCTGTAATTTGTTGCATTCTCGTTTAAGTCTGGATCAGTGGTATCAGAGTGGTCTGCTTTTTCTCTGTTTTTCTTTGCATGTCCCCAACGAGGTCGGGTATAAGGAGTTAGAGCTTGAACTAATCGAACCTTTGCAAGACCAGCCTTGCAAATCCCGATGGCCTCCCATGGCGGATGAGAAGAAAGATGAGGGGGCTGGAGATCCTATCAAAATCTTGCTCAAAGAAGCCCTTGAGCGACAACGGAATGCGATGATGGACAACTTTGCCCAGATCCTTCAGCGACTACCCAAAAGCGACGCATCGAATTCCAACAGCTACTCTGGAAACGCCACACCCTTTAAGGTACAAGTTAATTTTGAAATCCCCACATTCGAGGGTCAGATAGACACAGATGTCATATATAAATGGTTAAATATGCTAGAGGGTTATTTTTCTGTTCATGAATTTTCGAGTGGGGAAAAGATTATTTTCACTCTTCTCAAAGAAGCTCCCCACGTCAAGGACTGGCAGGAAACCTACTACGAGTAGAAGGATAAAAGTACCGCCTCACTATTTTCAACCGCACCCACCTGGAATTCATTCCGGGATGCCATCAAGGAGCAGTACTACCCTGTCGGAAGCTATCAGGATGAATACATAAAGTGGACCACGCTGCAGTAGGGAAGGGACCAAGACGTGTCAGAGTTCACCAATCTTTTCCATACCCTTCGCACAAAGTTGGGTATCAAGGATTCGGAGCAACATTTGATACTCAAATACCACAGCTACCTGCACAAGTACATCTAGGAAGAAATAGAATTCTTGAACATCTCCTCGCTCGACACAACATACCGATATGCAGTCAAGGTCGAGCAGAAGTTTAAACAAAAGAAGCAAGACTTTGGGTCTGTGAATCCAAAGCAAGGGAAAGGTGCCCCTAAACCATAGAACAAAGGACAAAGCCAAGGCAGGGTAGCCCAATACAACCTGCCAAAGCTACAAGCAAAGAACACCACCGCGAAGCTGAAAAATGACACGGGAAAATGGTGTGAGTTCCATAAGAGCTCCACTCACAACACAAGTGAGTGTTGGTTCAAGCAGTCACTAGTGGCTAAGCTAAAGGTTTCAGAATCAGATGCATGTTCTGATTCTGAGTCAGAACTCAACAAGGGGAATGACAAAGGGAAGCATATCATTGATGCGTATCCCAATGCCACTGTTGCTACCGCCATGATCCAAAAAAATGAACCCGAAGATCCAGAGGAGGAGGAGCGTCTCTTCCACTCTAAGGCTCCCCACTACGGTTCATTGTCGATAGCGGGAGCCAAAAGGACCTCATTTCGGCAGAGGACGCGAAGCAGTTGAGCTTATCGACCACAACACATCCACAATCGTACACCATTGGGTGGCTTCACCAAGGACGGGATCTACGCGTTAGCCAACAGTGTCGCCTTCCATACAACATCAAGCCCTTCATGGATGAGGTATTGTGTGACATTTCTCGCCTTGAAGTTTGTGATGTATTATTAAGACAACCATACTTGTGGAAGCGACATGTTGTTTATGAATCAAGGCCCCGTGCTGTTATTATTACATTGGGAAATAAGTTGTACAGGATACGAGAGGTAGCACTGCCTACCGCCATCTCTTTTATCACTGCAAAACAATGCAGTAAGCTTATTTCCAAAACTGGGAAATTTGTTTTCCTGATGATACGCCCTCAAGGAAAGAAGAAGACGGTGGCCATGGCCTCCAGATAGGGCCCCTCCGCACGACAACTACAGATGGACAAGGTCGTGGAGGAGTACGAGGACATCTTCACCTCCCCCGCAGGGGTTCCTCTGCACTGTCAGGTCAAGCACTCCATCGATCTGACCCCAAGCATGCCGCTACCCAATGGACCAATTTATCGACGCTCCATTCATGAGAACGATGAAATCAAGAGGCAGATTCAGGAGCTCCTACAGAAAGGTCACATCCATCTGAGTTCGTCGCCTTGTGGGAGCCTGATCGTGTTGGTACAGAAGAAGGATGGGACTTGGAGACTCTGTATTGACTATCGGGTGCTGAACAAGATCACTGTCCGTAATAGGTACCTCATCCCATGGATTGATGACTTCTTGGACCAACTAAAGGGGGAGAAATATTTCAGCAAGATTGATCTGAAGTCAGGATATCACTAGGTACCAATCAAACCCTCTGATGTGTGGAAGATTGCCTTCAAAGCCAAGGAGGGCCTTTTCGAATGGTTGGTTATGCCTTTTGGATTAACGAATGCTCCTGTAACCTTCATGACGCTAATGGATGACATCTTGTGGCCATTTACCAACTCATTTGTAGTGGTATACTTGGATGACGTTCTGTTCTTTAGCAAGAGTTGGGAAGAGCACCTCCACCACATCTGAGAGGTTCTCCAAACACTACGGCAACACAAGCTATGTGCCAATTTGGAGAAATGCACTTTTGGCATGACCCAGGTTCAGTATTTGGGATACATTATCGATGAATAGGGGATGCATCTGGATCCAGCCAAGATCCAAGTCATTCAGGATTGGCCATCTCCAACCACTCTGACAAAGCTCCGTAGCTTTCTAGGTCTTGCTAACTTCTACCACAGGTTCGTGTTGGGGTTTTCTCATATCACTTGGCCCTTGAGTCAAGTCACCAAGGGAGGAGCGAAAGAAAAAATCTTTTGGTCTGAATCTCAATAGAAGGCATTCATAGAGTTGAAAGATTGCCTCCACACGGCACCAGTGCTCGCGTTACCAAATTTACAACAACCATTTGAGTTCGAGACAGATGCCTCTGACTATGCTATTGGGGCAGTACTTACTCAACATGGGCATCCAATGGCATATCATAGTGAAACACTTTCAGACACAGTCCGAAAGTATCCCACTTATGATAAAGAGATGTATTCCATTGTGCAGGCCTGCCGACAATGGAAGCATTATATTTTGCGGAAGGAAACAATCCCACACAGACCACTAACCCCTACAGTTCATACAGACCCAAGGGAAATTACAGAATGATCGCCATCATAAGTGGTCTACATACCTGTAACAGTTCCACTTGAATATCAAGTATAAGAAGGGCAACACCAATAATGTTGCAGATTGCCTCAGTTGAACACCGATCATGGCATTAACCACCGTGCTCAACTCTTGTGGGCACGAGAGTTCTGATTGGCCACTTCTCTACAAAAGTGACCCAGAATTCGGCCACACATACCAGACACTCTTGGAGGGTCGGCATGTTCCAGATTTTCACCTCTAGGATGCCCTGTTATTCCACCTGGGTCACCTTTGTGTTCCTTCAAGCAAGCGTGCCAAGATGATTTGGGAAGCACACTACAGTCAGGCTGTTGGGGATTTCGGGGTCGAGAAAATAGTGGCAGTACTGCAAAAGTATTTCTATTGGCTGAATCTTCGACAAGATGTTGGGAAGTACATCAGATCATGTACTTCATGTCCATTGCCAAACCGACCATCAAGAAGCAAGGCCTCTATGCCCTGTTGCCTACCCCTAGTCGACCTTGGGAATCCATCTCCATGGATTACATGTCAGGCCTTCCTTCTACTAAGCATGGAAATGACTGTGTTTTTGTGGTCGTCGATAGGTTCTCGAAGATGGCCATTATGGCAGCCTGTAAGAAGAATATCACAGCAGAAGGCACTGCTAAACTCTTCTTTGAACGAGTGTGGGTGCACTTTGGGATCCCATAGTCTATCATCTCAGATCAGGATAGTCGGTTCCTCGGTACATTTTGGTCTAGTCTTTGGTCAATGTTGGACACCAAACTCACTGAGTCCATAGCCTTCCATCCTCAAACTGATGGCCAGACAGAGGTTATCAATAGGATGATTGTGCCCATTCTGCGCATGTACAACTCAAATCATCCACGCACATGGGATGAGAGCCTCCCCTATGTTCAGCATAGCTACAACCGATCTCTTCAGAGCTCGACTGGCCACAGCCCTTTTCAGGTGGGCTTGGGATTCTAGCCACTATGCCCCATTTATGTGGCCATGCCACTTGCAGCTACTCACATAGATTCGGCTCATGTCGAGTCCAAAACAGACAAGGCAACCAACTTCATCGAGCACATCCAACATATTCACTAGCAGGTCCATGACATTCTGGAGAAATCAAATGCCAAGTACAAGCAGCAACATGATCAACATCGGGTGCCACACAAGTTTCAGGTGGGCGACAAAGTCTGGTTTCATTTGCAAAAGGAAAGCCTTACTGGAGCTTATCGGAAACTGAGACCACTCTGATATGGTACTTACACCATTACTAAGGATGTGGGAGACAACGCATTTGAGCTCAACATTCCCCCATTCCTTGGCCTGCACCTAGTGTTTAATGTGGATCGCCTTCGACCATACTTTCCACCATTGCTAGACACATCCGACATTGCAAAACAGCTCACACCCACAGAATTAAATATAGATTGAATGGAACAAGCTGCAACTGATCGAATCATGGACACATAGATCAAGGACACTTGCCAACAAAATATCCAACTGTATCGAGTTGTCAAAGCAGGCCAACTCCTTCACCAGGGCAAGTGGCTCACCAGGGACCATGTTCAGCAAAAGTTTCCTCATCTCATGGAGGAACTCAACGCAATGGGGACCATTGCTTCCTAAGGGGGGAGGAATGATCCAGGTGGATCTTGGTGGCCACCTGCCAAGTCCACCTAATCCCCCACATTGTTTCTCTCAGTATTTTTAGTTTCCTTAATTGTAGCACAACTTACTATTTTTAGCAGTTTTTTGGGTCCTGAACTTGCGGAGCCGTTTTGAGGCCCTAAACGACGTTTTTTTGGGAAATATGGGGGCAACATGGGTCCATGGACTGATGTTACCCTTCCCAAAGTGGTAGTTCTTGGATAGATCTTTCTAACGAGCTATTGTACGCGTCAAACGAAGATCGTATGCCAAAGTTATGACCCCGGGAAGTTGATGTACCAATTTACCCAAACGAGGCCCACACTTTGGCGTTTCATCTTCTAGGGTTAGGTTTTGGAATGTTAAAGGTTTTCCATTATTTCTCAACAATAAATAGGCCTTCAAGCCTCATTGTAACACAGTTCAGAGTCATGTAGCCACCACATCTCTTCTTAGAGATAAGCTACCATCGCCCTAGCTGGTTTATTTCCATTACTGTTTGTAAGCATATTTCAGTATTTTACATTAATGAAATGAAGTATTATTTCCGCTGCATATCGGTGTTTATGGTTATCTCTTTAATTTGTTGTGTTCATGTTTAAGTCTGGATCAAGATGTTCCTATACTATCAAAGTATGAACAAATAAAGCAAGCTCCTATAGTTCCTCTAATAGAACAACCTTTTGTTTCTTTACAAGATGCACCTTTTCTCGAAAGACTTAAGATTGATAAACGAATATAAAGGCAAATTGTTTTACCAGATTATGATATTCTAGATGAACTTAAGAATATTTGCATTAAAATTCTTTTGTTACAGACTATCAAGGAAATACCAATATTTACAAAAATTATCAAGGAGTTATGCATTAGAAAACAAGGAAGAGAAAGAAAAGATATCAAAAAGATCGAATTGGTAGGAAAAATTGTTGACACCATTATGGGAAAACTTATTGTTCAAAAATATCTAGATCAAGGTAGTCCTATTGTGAAAATTAATATCAATGGTGTTGAGATTCCAAATACTTTGATTGATCTAGGATCAGCCATTAATATAATGAGCAAACAAACAATGGAAGAACTAAATCTTCCTAATCTTCAATATTCTCCTACATTATTACAATTAGCAGATCAATATGTTATCAAATCGGATGGAGTATTAGAAGATGTGTCTGTTTCTCTAAATTCTTGGGAATATCCTGTAGATTTTATGATTTTGACTCCCAAGAATAATTTAGGAGGCCATCCATTGATCCTTCGAAGACCTTGGCTAGCTACATCTAATGCATTCATAAGTTATAGATCTAGTGATAAGCATATCTCTAATAGAAATTCCACTAAGAAGTTTACCTTGTATCCTTCTGCAAAAACAATAACTAAAATAGAAACTGAGATTTTGTTGGATGATGACAGTGAAGACATTGATGATTTGCAACCATTTTATACTTTTTTCACAATTAGATGAAGAAGATCAATTGATAAATTTAATGAGTTATAATGATTCTTCTTCATACTGTGAACAAGATCAAAGTTTTCAAGAACATTGTAATATTGAATATTTAGCATCTTACCAAATGAATTTACATTATATGGATAAATTTGGCAATTCTCAGGTAGATTTTTTTCAAATAAAACATTAAATATTAACAATAATTTGGAATCATTTCAAAATAGAAAATTGATTTGAATGCTACAAAAACACTCCTCTACTTATGGATGGGAATACCTAAACATGAAAGCTATTGATCCTAAAACTTGTATGCATCATATTTATATTGAAGAAAATTCCAAACCAGTTAGACAACCTCAGAGAATGATGAATCCTAATCTGAGAGAAATTGTTAAGGAGGAATTACAAATTTTATTTAATGTAAATTTCATCTATCCAATATCAGATGGTCAATAGGTGTCACCTTTAGTGATTGTTCCTAAGAAAAATGGAAAACAGAGTGTGCATTGATTATAGGGAATTAAACAAAGCTAGTTTAAAAGATCATTGTACACTACCATTTATAGATCAAGTATTAGATACCTTGGTAGGGACAAAAGTATTTTTAATTCTTAGATGGTTTTAGTAGATATAATAAAATCTAACTAGCACGAGAAGATCAAGATAAAACTACTTTTACATGTCCATGGGGAACATATTCCTATAGGGTCCTTCCCTTCAGAATAAGTAATGCACCTGTGACATTTCAAAGAGCAGTATTAGGTATCTTTTTTTTTTTTTTATTTAGGTCATGATTGTGTGGAAGTATACATGGATGATTTTACTATATATGGTGATATTTTTGAAGAAGCAATGGAAAATTTGGAAAAGTTTTTGTTATATGTAAATATGCGAACCTTTTATTAAGCCATGAGAGATGTTTTATGATGTTCAATGAAGGGATTGGTTTAGGCCACCATATTTCAAGTGATGGAATCAAAGTGAACACATCTAAGGTAGAAGTAATTTCTAAAATTTCAATTCTTGTTTTCCACAAAGATGTAAGAATTTTTCTAGGATTTATTGGATATTATATAAGATTCATAGAAAAATTCACAAAAATAGCCTCTCCACTTCTCAAACATCTTACAAAAGATTGTGAATTTGCTTGGAATCGTCATTGTCATAATGCATTTGAGACATCGAAATAATAGATTACTAAAGCACTAATTTTAAGAGGACCCAATTGGGCTCTTCCTTTTCATATTTCTACTGATGCTTTAGATACAAC
Source organism: Pinus taeda (assembly GCA_000404065.3). Lineage (NCBI taxonomy): Eukaryota > Viridiplantae > Streptophyta > Pinopsida > Pinales > Pinaceae > Pinus > Pinus taeda. Next base: position 5,015 of record APFE030150868.1, on the reverse strand, counting down.
TCTTGGAGTTGTCTTGGGACAAAAATATTTAACTCCTTATGCCATTTACTATACAAGTAAAAATTTGACTCCTGCAAAGTTAAATTACACTGTAACAGAAAATGATTTTAAGTTGTTGTTCTTGCCATTAATAAATTTTGTCATTACATTACTGGTTATGAGACTTTTATTCATACATATTATTCTGCAATTAGATATCTAATGAACAAACCAATTACTAATGGTAGAGTTACAAGATGGTTGTTATTACTATAAGAATTCAACATTACTATCTTGATAGACCAAGAAAAGAAAATACAGTTGATGATTTTCTTTCTAGATTGCAGAATAATAATGAGAATGTTCATGTAAAAGATAACTTTCCTTATGAATATCTTTTTCCAGTATCTACTAATACGCCTTAGTTTGCAGATATTGCTAATTATTTGGCTACAGGAAAGTTACCTCCACAACTATCAGCTACATAAAAGCAGAAAGTGACCAAAACCAGTGCACCTTGTTCCTGGATAGATGGGGAATTATACAAAATTGGACCTGATTTGATTATCTGAAGATGTGTTCAAGAAGATGAAGTACCTGAAATACTAAAAGCTTATCATGATGAACCAAGTGGAGGACATTTTGTTGGTAAAAGAACTACTTAATCCTTCTTTTGGGATATTATTGGCCATCTATTTTTAAGGATGCCAAAGAATATGTTAAAATATGTGATAGTTGTAAAAGAATGGGGAAACCCCATTCCATTGGATGAGATGCCTCTACAACCTTAGGTACTTATAAAAGCCTTTGAAAAATGGCTCTAGATTTTGTTGGACCGATAAATCCTCCATCTAAACAGAAAAGGTATATACTTGTTTGCATAGATTATGTTACAAATGGGTAGAAGCTAAACCTCTTTTATTTACAACTGAAAATGTTGTAGTTACATTTCTTTTTTAGGATATCTTCACTCGTTTTGGTGTTCCAAGAGAAATTGTAACAGATCAAGGTACTCAATTCAAATCAAAGTTGGTGCAAAAGATCATGGAGCAATACAAAATCAAGCATCAGAAGTCTACTCCATATCATCCACAAGCCAATAGGAAAGTGGAATCTACCAACAAAGTTCTTGAAGCAATTCTTACTAAAATTGTGCATTTGCATAGAAAGGATTGGGCAAAAAAGCTTCTAGAAGCATTATGGGCATATCAAACCACATGGAGAAACACAATTGGGCATACTCCTTATGAGCTTGTCTATGGGAAGCAAGTCTTGCTTCCAATTTAATTCCAAGTGGAGATGATAAGAACAACAGTCAAATTGGACCTTGATCTCTGAGAAGCTCAGAAACAAAGGTTGGCTCAATTGAATGAGTTGGATGAAATCCGACAAGATGTTATTCAAAGAAATAGCATAGTTCAACAACAAATATCTAAGTGGCATGACAAGTTTATAAAAGCTAAAAATTTCAAGCATGGTGATTGGGCTCTTCTATCTTATTGGAAGTTTAAAGATTTTCAAGGGAAATTTTAAACTCATTGCCTTGATCCTTATGAGGTTGAAACTATTTTTTATGATGGAGCATTTAAGATCAAAACTATTGATGATGAACAAATTACTTTCCTTGTTAATGGTCATAGATTAAGATTATATCATAAACCACTAACGAGGGAAGAATTTGTCAAATATTTGCAAGAAAATTATGAATTTAAGTTGGTTAAGGAAGAGGATTCTTCTCCTCACCTTCCAACTTCACTGTAATTTAACATACATATATATTATATATATATATATATATATAATATATATATTATATAATATATATATTATATTATAAACCAACTATGTTGGCATATTTTGCAGAAAATATTAACTGAAAACCAAGATTTCTTGGCAGTTTAGATTTTCTAGAAACTATTTTTTATAATGGAGCAATCAAGAGCAAAACTATTGATGATGAACCAAATTACTTTCCTTCTTAATGATCATAGATAAGATTATATCATAAACCACTGACGAGGGAAGAATTTGTCAAATATTTGCAAGAGAATTCTAAATTTAAGGTTGGTTAAGGAAGAGGATTCTTTTCCTCACCTTCCAACTTCATTGTAATTTACAATCCAAATATATATATATATATATATATATATATATATATATATATATATATATATATATATATATATTATATATATATATTATATATATATATATTATATATATAAACCAACTATGTTGGCATATTTACATAAAATATTAACTGAAAACCAAGATTTCCTGGCAGTTTAGATTTTCAAAATCCTTTTTCTTGTCCCTATTTCTTTTGTTCTCCTCTTTCTTTTTAGGTGCCAAAAACTACATTTATGATTAGTATTTCATTGGTCATCACTGTCATCAGCAACAACATCAATAAGGAAGGCTTCTTCTAATCAATAAAGGAAGTTCGATAATAAGGAGAAAAGACATAATTCTTATCATTCAGCAACCAATTCATAATTCTACAATCAAAATCAAATTCAACGGCAAGAAAGATATCAAATTCAAAAGAAGGAAGAATATCAAAAGAAAAAGGTATGTGTCACGCAAAATGAGTCGATCTTGCGGACAAGATAGACCTTCCTAGAATCTAAAGAAGACCTAATGACAAGCAAACCAACCAGACACTATCTTTCTCTAAATGTGCTTTTATAAATAATGGCAAACAAGTGTGTTTAAGGCCTACCTTATGTCCAACGCAAGTTTGGGGATGCCTTCGCTCCTTTGATCCAAATGAGTTCCTTTGTCGCAAACCTGCAAACACAAACAAGGCAAACAATTAAATAGCACCTGAAAAACCAGTATTATAAAACATATTTAACATGAAAGTCAAGGAGTCCATGAAACAAATAACATGAGATACTTGTTGAGAAAAATGAGCCTGATTGTATTAATTCAAAAGAAGAAGAACTTTACAACCTTTGCCTTGACGCTGTACAAGCTCCACCCAGGGTCCAACAAGAAGTCTCCTCTACTTTGACAAGCTTCACTCACTCCCCAATGAAGCCAAAAAGGTATGTGATCTCTCCTCTTAAGCTCAAATAGGAAGTCTTGATTTCACTAGCATTTACCCTCAAAAGTTCATCTTCTAACCTCTCTGGCCACTGACCCAATGCCTCAATTTATAGTGCAATGGAGATCAGTTACCAGCTCCTCCTTCAAAGGGATAGAGTCCTCCTTCAAAGGGATAGCTCCTCTCAACACAGGATTAGTTCCTCCTCTCAACAAGGGATTAGTTCCTCCTCTCATGGGATGCATGAACCACTTGGAGCGAACAATCCACGTAATAAATGCTTCTAGAAAACTCTAGAATTAACCCAAGATGAGTTTTTTAAGATAAAGATTGCTCCTTTTGACTTTTACAGGGGTACACACCCTCCCCTTTACATACAGAGCGTATAAGTATCCAGATAACTTGAACAAAAGGCGCGGGCCCGTAGGCAAAAGTAAGAGAAAGTGCGGAACTAGAGTTACATTGCTTTTTTGATGTCTTTCTCTCATTTCTCAAGCTTGTTTTTAAGAGCTGAGGTTTAAGACTTGCTTAGGAGGCTGGTATAGGTGGTGATAGACCCATACTGATTGCAAATAATCAAGGTGACGATATTTTTGTGTAACAGAATGCCCCCTAAAGTGCGAAGTCTGTAGTGGATGAGGATTTCATTTATCATTTAGGAAGAGTGAAGTACTTTATCATTTCGAGGATCATCTCGCGGAGAGCCCGGTTGAAACTTGTAAAAACATTCAATGCAAAATATATATATATGAGATCATATCATCGCTGAGCTAGGCATTCCCATACTCAGATAAAAATTGACTAAGAGACTGAAAACTGACTAGAAAACTAACTACTGCTCTGATATAGGAATGATCTTGTAACACATCATAAGTATAGACACATGTGGACACAGCATGGACGCAGCCATCTGTTTATGAATAGTCCATAGTATAATGAATACAAAATTCCTCGCAACCTGGATGGTGGAAACTAGATCCAGGGTCTTCATTTCTACGTCCCGAAACAGTACGATTATATCCATCCGATTGAATGTGTCGAAGTCGAACATGGTAGAAACCGCTTGATTACCAGTCAATGATGTAAACTGTTAACAAGCGTGAGAGAAACCACCAATAATGACAATGGCTCTCAAAGTACTCAGTACAATCCATGAGATGTGATAAGATGTGTTGATGTCGAACATGTCATGGAATCCTTTGATCGAAAGTCAATGATGTAAACTGTCGTCAAAGGCGAGAAACCTGCCATTGAGGCATGCAGATTTCAAGGTACTGATGATTCCTAGATCATCTTTCTAGATAATGAGTTGAAGTCGATAGAAAGCGATCCGTCGTAGGCAAGCCCACAACATGAAATCATAGATCAAGCTGAAGAAATTTAGTTGCAAGGACTGACTCAGGGATGGTCAAGATGGATGACAGACATTTTGCAGATGAATGGCTTATTTGCACTGAGCTCTTGGACACATAACGACACAACAAATGGTTTGGTGACAATTGACCCAAAGTTAATACCCAGAAACCGGCTGAAGACTTTCAATGTGGTTTGATCAACTTATTAGGTAAAGGATTTCCCAACCCAGGTGAATGAAAGTGTCGTTTTCAAGAGTGGTTATAAAGTGTGACAAACATACTTACTTTTCTCTCTTTTCCCCCACCATTCCTGGCAAGTACCTCTTTATTTTTTACAAGCTTGAGGAGGATAACATATGCTTGATTATAAGCTCACCCTTCGGGCGAGGAGTCCAACTTAGTTTAAATTCGAACCCTAAGAAGGAGTGGTCTGTTCCTGTTTTTAATTGAATAGGTCCTTTACTGTCAAAATTTAACGAGTCCAGTATAGGAGAAACTTGGCGTTTTTCAATTTTAGAGTCTGAAAAAACTTAAGAAGACTCCATGTTTGATCTTTTTCGTAAATTTGTGTCTCCCAAGCCCGAAAAAGTATAAAATAATACTTGAGAGAACCGCTTGATCTTTACAACCAA
>APFE030150863.1:656536-682646 GCA_000404065.3 Pinus taeda | reverse complement strand
TAACCTTGGCAGAGTTGTTTATTTCACCCTGGAACCATGATCCTTTGTGTATTTTTGAAAAGCAATTCTTGTCAAAATGCAGGCCATCATGCTGGCTTGGTAACCAGATAACCATGATGCCATTCACCAGAGAGGCGCGAAACGTGGGCAGGCCGGCTCGTAATGAGACCCCCTGTTCCAAGGTTTGTTTATGTAGTGAACCCATTTGGACCATATCCCTGGTGTGGTGGCCATGGTGGGAATGCCACTTCGCTTCCAATCTTATGATCATAGTAGGTTGGTTCTTTAATGAAACCCCCTATCCTGCATTTGACAAATAATTTCTTTTTATTTTGCTTTTGCTCTTTTTTCTTTTGAAACAGACTTTTGCTCTTGTGTAATTACACATAAGGGTGGTTCAACCCTCCTTAAGAGTGGGAATGGCGGAAGAAGTCTTGTCATCCCAATAGGAAGATATAAATCTTATGTTCTTATTTCCAAGTAATAATAGAGGAAATTGTAGGGACTCAACATGATGAAATTTTCCAACAAGGCAGAGGAGGTGAGACTATGACAGCAAGAATGATGAGTGTGTGGATCCTTCCTTTGTTGTTGCATCAATACTAGAGCTGTTAAAGATAGCGATTTATGATATGCTGATCTCGATATATCCTGGCTTTTATATTCATTGCATAAATGTATAGCTGCTACTTATGGCCTAGGAAAGAGGATGGACAACACATCCTTCATATGAAAGGGACAAGAGCATACTACTCCTATTTTTGAAAGGGAGGGTGAGGAGGAGTTCATCTGATGCCTTTTGAAAAGGAACAGAAAAAACACACAAGTGTTGTTCCTTTTGAAAAGGAACAGCAAAAACACACAAGTGTTGTTCCTTTTGAAAAGGAACAGCAAAAACACATAAGTGTTGTTCCTTCTGAGAAGGAACAACAAAATCTCACAAGTGTTGTTCCTTTTGAAAAAGAACAACAAAATCTCACAAGTGTTGTTCCTTTTGAAAAGGAACAGCAAAAACACACAAGCGTTGTTCCTTTTGAAAAGGAATAGAAAAATCTCACAAGTGTTGTTCCTTTTGAAAAGGAACAACAAAATCTCACAAGTGTTGTTCCTTTTAAAAAGGAACAGCAAAATCTCACAAGTGTTGTTCCTTTTGAAAAGGAACAACAAAAACACGCCAGTGCTGTTCCTTTTGAAAAGGAACAACAAAAACACGCCAATGTTGTTCCTTTTTGAAAAGGAACAACGGAAACACACCAGTGCTGTTCCTTTTGAAAAGGAACAACAAAAACACTTAGAATGCAAAAAGAAAATCAAGAAAACATATATACAATATGTTATGTACAAGTTATGAAAAAATGAATTCCTTAAATTATAGGTGAGGAAGATTTCGCTTCCTCTCCTAAAATTTCCATATCAGTATCTTGTCGTAGCTGCTAACAAAAGGATTCCCGGGTGAGTGGCTTTCGATAGAGATGAACTCGGTGGCCATTTACTTTGAATGCATATCCAGAACCGTCAATTGTGATCAGAGTAAGGGTCCCATTGTCATGTACCTTTTGGATTTCGTATGGTCCTAACCATCGAGTCTGGAGTTTCCCCGGGAAGTCCTAAAACCGAGAGTCATATAACAGAGCCCAGTCTCCTTCATGAAATACTTTGTTCTTGATAAGTGCATCATGCCATTTAGCTCGCTGTTGTTGAATCAATGTTGTATTTTGTAATGCAGAGAGCCTGATTTCGTCCAATTCATTAATCTGCTATAATCGATTGATTTGTGCCTCACTCATATCTAGGCCGACTTCCTGTGCAGTTCGTAGCGTTTGGATTTCGAATTCTATGGGGAAGATCGGTTGTTTTCCAAACACTAATTGATAAGGCGAATAGCGTGTGGTACTTCTCCATGTGGTTCTATAGGCCCACAGTGCCTCAGGTAATCGGGCGGCCCAATCACGCCTATGCGGTGCAATGGTTTTTGTTAAAATTGATTCTATTACCTTATTACTACTTTTGACCTGCCCATTTGCCTGCGGATGGTATGGGGTAGTAATCTTATGTTGGACATGATAATTGTTAAGTGTTGCAGCTAATTTATTTCCAAAAAATTGTGGTCCACCATCTGTAATTAGTTCTCTCGGAAGTCCATAATGTACAAACAAATGGAACAAGAATTGTATTACAGAGTCTTCTATAGCCTTAGGCAATGATTCGGCCTCGACCCATTTAGTAACATAGTCTGTCACCACCAGAATGTATGTCCTCTGATTTGATGATAGATTAATGGGCCCGACGAAGTCAAGAGCCCATCGTTCAAATGGCTCAATGACCAATTCTGGTCTCAGAGGCATTTCATCGGCTTGGCCAGGTCGTCCTGCTCGCTGGCAGCTGTCACAGGCTTGTGCAAATTTTTTCGCATCTTTGAAAATTGTAGGCCAATAGTATCCTGTCTGCAATACTTTATGTGTTGTTCTCTTTTCAGTAAAATGTCCCCCGCATGGTCCATCATGGCAAGCCTTTATAATGTCGAAGATTTCATCTTCTCGAATACACCTCCTGATTTGCATATCTACCACTGTATGGAACAAATGGCCTCCAATCCACAAAAACCGAGTGCTCTTCTGAACAATCCGCTTACATTCCTAAGGGGTTAAGTGTTTTGGTAGCTTACCTACTGCAAAGTAATTGGCGACATCAGCATACCAGGGTGTTCGAACAGCAACAGCAAACAGGTGTTCATCAGGAAATTGATCTTCTACTGTTGTTGTTTCAATTGATTTCGGTATTCGTGAGAGAAAATCGGCTACAGAGTTCTCCTTGCCAGGTCGATCCTTGATTGTGATATCGAACTCCTGCAATAAGATCAACCATCTGGTTATTCTAGCATTCGTAACAGGTTTATTTGCCAAATATTTGATAGAAGAATGATCTGTATATAACACAACGGGATAGCCTGTGATATAATGTCTAAATTTGTTAACAGCATGTATTACAGCCAGGAATTCCTTTCAGTGACAGTATAATTGAGTTCGGCAGAGGATAAATTTTTGTTGATATAGTAGATAGCATATGGTCTCTTATCCTCTTCTTGCCCCAGGACTGCACCAATTGTTGTATCCGAGGCATTAGATGAGATTTGGAATGGCAAATTCCAGTTTGGTCCTCAAAGGACTGGGGCTGTTGATACAAGCTTCTTCAATTCCTTAAAATCCTGGTCGCATTTTTCTGTCCACAAGAAATCAACATTGCCAGTTAGAGCATATAGAGGTGCAGCAATACGTGAGTAATGTTCTATAAATCGTCTGTAATACCCAGAAAATCCAAGAAAACTGCGTACCTCTGTTTGAGTAGTGGGGTTAGGGATAAGCAAAAGAATCTGAATTTTGGCTGGGTCTACCTGGATGCCAGCTGCTGAAATATAGTGCCCTAGAATGAGCCCTTCTGTCATCATCATGTAACATTTTTCATGGCTCAGACAAAGCCTGGTAGCGATACAACGTTGTAGGAATTTTTCCAGGGTATCTAAAGCTAGGTCAAAATCATCTTCATATGGTGTAAAGTCATCCATGTACACCTCAAGTCCATCGTTTATTAGATCTGCAAAGATGCTAAGAACATCCCTTTGGAATGTAGCAGGGGCATTACATAGGCCGAAGGGTAGAACTCGATAGGCAAACGTTCCCCAAGGGAAAGTAAAGGTAGTTTTATCCTGGTCTTCAGGGGAAATTTGGATTTGGTTATATCCGCTGAAGCCGTCCAAGAAAGAAAAGAATTTATTTCCTGCCAAAGTGTCCAATACTTGATCTATAAACGGGAGAGGGAAGTGATCCTTCTGTGTGGCTTTATTTAACTCCCTGTAATCCACGCAAATCCTCCATTTTCCATTTTTCTTGGGTACCACCACCAGGGGAGAGACCCATTTACTGTCAGAGATGGGATAGATAAAATTAACATCTAAAAGTTTCTGAAGTTTGGCTTTTACTACCTCTTTTAGATGGGGGTTGAGTCTTCTTTGCGGCTGACGAACAGGTCTTGCATCTTTTTCTATATAGATGTGGTGGGTGCATAATTTTGGCTCAATCCCTTTCATATCAGGGTAATCCCATGCAAATGATCCTTGATATTTTTGTAACAGATTAACGAGCTTTGTTTCTTGGTCTGGTGTAAGGTTGGCGTTGATATTTAGAGTCTTACCAGGTTCAATTTCCACTATTTTACTGTTAGCAACGACAGTCACTGGTATTGTTTGGTCATGTGCATCTTTTAAAGGGTCTTCTTCTAGCTCACTATCAAACGCTGCTTCTATCATGAAACACTGTGTGTGAGATCTAGATTCAGTTTGACTGATGAAGTTATTGATGGCATCATCTTCTGTTTGGTCTTTAAAATCTAAAGCCTTTTGTACATTCAATGGGGATCTGATATTGTTAGTAAGGTATGACACAGGATATTGGTTAGTTTTGATCATTGGCAGGCTTGGCTGTGCTGGAGGATATAGAACTAGATTTTTAATTTCTGGTCCTTTAGTTATGGTCATGTTTCCTTGTCGGCAGCCAATGTAGGCATCGGCAGTAGCAAGCCAAGGTCTTCCTAGTATTAGCGGATGTCCATCTAGTCGGGTTTTTGGATTAATTATCAGGAAATCGGTTGGATATTCCCAGGAATCTACAGAAACCATGACATCATATAGAGTACCTTCTGGTCGAACTACAGATCAATCTGCCAATTCTAGCAAAGTAGAAGTAGGTTCTACTGATGTGATGCCAAGCTTTTGGCAGGTAGAGGTTGTCAAAATATTGATTGCACCTCCTAGATCAACTAAAGCGTTAGTCAAGGTTTGACCATAGATTTGGACAGTTACAATTGGATTTTCGGGATCTTCGTATTTGATAGGTGTCTCTTTTCCTAATAACAAGTCGGATAAAGTACCCACTACTTGGACTCTAGGGTTAGTGGTTGTATTCCTCCTTGATTTTTTTATGCACAGTTCTTTTATAGTTTTTGCGTATATAGGAATGTCTTGAATGGCTTGGAGGAATGGAATTTTTATGTACAGGTTTTGTAACTCTCCCAGAATGTCAAAGTCTAGATATTGTACTGGTCGTGGTATGACTAATCGTTCCGGGAAAGGAGGAGAGGATGTACCTGCTTGTTGATGGGTCTGTCCTTTATTTACACCCTCTTGTTGTAGTGGTTGTTCTACTGGTAACGGATCTTCAATGTGAGCTGTTTTGTCTCCCTCTGTTTCTATTATACGTGCAGATCTTAACTGAAGATCATTGCACTCCCTTAGGTCAGGTCCGATTTCTGATGTTTCTATGATTTGGAGGGATTGGACCGGTCTATTATTAGGATTGGGATTGGGTTGGGCTGGGAGTTGCGGTCTTAGATTAGACTGGGGGTTTTGTTGTAAGGTTGGCAGAGTCGGTTGAGGGAGTGGAATAGTTCTTGTTGGTTGATATGTCGATTTTGGCCAATTTGTCTGCCAGGGTGAACCTTGTGAAGTAGGGGGAATCCATTGTGGAGGATATGAGTTATTCTGCCAATACGGTGGGGTATAGGGAAAATTTGGCCAACCAAATTGGACTGTGCGATTCATCCATGGATTTGGAGAAGGAAACGACTGTGATGACCAGTTCGGAAATGGGGGTGTAGATTGGTTTTGCCACATACCATATTCCTGAGCGTTATACTGCGGAGGCTGGAAAGAAGAAGTTAGGTCTGAAAACATACCAGATTGCCTGGGTTTCCATTGGCGACGCTGGTTAACAAAGTATGATGGCTCTAGTTCTTCTTCCACTTCCTTGTATACTGCCTTCAATCTACGAAGTGAGGGGCAACTCTCAATAAGGTGGTCTTTCATACAGATAGCACATGTTTGAACTGTATCTAGTGGACATTCCTTGTGGCTATGTTTCCTTCTGCATCGGGGGCAGAAAATCGCCAGATTTTGTTCCGCCTCCATCTGCTTTTGTTTAGCCTGCACAATATCAAGCTGTGTAGTTAATTTCCCCAGAATATCAGTTTTAAAATTTTCTAATAAATTCCCTAGTTCTACACGTGTTACTCCTTCTGTTGATATTTTGTTATCTCTAACAAACCAATCATATTCTGTTGGTTTTATCCTTGTGCTGCCTCTTGAACTCCTAATGCATAAATTAATGATGTCAGCAAAATTCTCTTGGTAAATATCCCCTTTTCCCATGATATTCAATGTTTCAATCCACTGTTCTTTCATGCCTCTAATCAATGCAGTTTTCAACACATTATCAGGTAGAGGTAGTGATGCATAGGGGGATCTCTGTTAATTATATTGGAAACGTTCTACGTATTCCTCTAAAGTTTCATTTGGTCTGGCCGTCATTTGGAAAATTTCATCTTTTCGTTCTCTTCACCTACAGTAATCATGATATTTCTTGAGGAAAGATTCTTTCATTTGCTCCCAGTTGTTTATGACCCCACCACCTAAACCCATAAACCATCTTAGAGCTGCTCCTTTCAAAGTGGAGGGGAAAAATTTTAATTTATGGGGGTCAGTGGTGTAATCGTATCCTCTACATAGCACATCGAATTCAAATAAGAATGCATCGGGGTCCTCTGATGTAAGTCCATGAAACGTCGGGATGTGTTACAGAGCGATCACTTTCATGGGTGCATTTGCAGCAGAATCTACTATAGGATATTGCAATGTAGAAGTTTGAGTATTTGGCTGATTCTGTGCCATAGGATCAAATATGTGCCAATAACCTTTCGGAATTTCTAGGAGGGTGTTCCTAGGTTGAAAAGGAACGGCCTTGGCAGGGACTGTTTTAATGACACTCCCCTTATCTGGGATTTCTACCTGAGGGAATGGGGTGCCTTCAATATTAACTTTGACCGCACTCCCCTTATATGGGCTATTTAACAGTTGGATTATCCTAGAAGGAGACCTTGGTTCTCCTATTTCCGATGTTTCCCCTTCTCCTTCACAAAGGTTGCTTAAATTCCCTTCCTGCAGTCGTTCTGACACAGAATTTTCAATTTCTTGAAAGTCTTGTTCATCAGTCTGACTATGCACCTCGGCAAAGGCTCCAGATGGTGATGCTGTGGCCTGAAGGGAGCTAGTAGGCTATTTAGAATTAATCTTTCTGAGGCCTACTGACGGCTGAGATTTAGTTTTCTTATAGATTTCGTCTATGAAGGTTGTTCGGCCAAGGGTCATCGGTCCTTTGGCTTTTTCAGGTTTGGCTGGAGGTTTGATATTCTTTTCTAACTTTTTCTGCTTAGTCATGCACTCTAAAAACTACTAAATCCTATTCAACCAACAATTCTGCTAAGAGAGCGGACGGTGGAGCAGGGCTTTTACATGCTCCGTACGTAAGTTCTTACCTTCCGTTTTTAAGAGCCAACTCCCCCCTAGCAGATTTGTGCACTACTCTGTAAAGGCAAATGGCTATACTCTTTCCCCGGCAACGACGCCAAAATGTAGAGCTATAACTAGGGTCTTTCACACCTCTAATTATTCCACATTAATAAGTCAATCCGGGAACGTTTTGTTATTGCAAAGAGTAGATCAATCCGAGGCTATTTGTCTGAGTAATGCTTAGTAGTATAGTGTTCAAATGATACAAACGAAAACAGATGCTAAGCTGTAACTAAACGAATCCAAAATATGGAACCACACAAAATAGTTGATCAGTCAAGGGTACGAAAGCAATAACCCATCCCTCTAGAAACTGATGAAGAAAGGAATTTTAGAGCATGGACTTATAGGTCTGGGAGCTAGGCAGCGTCTTGTTGAGGCTCACTATAGCCTTAGACCTTCTCTCACACCAAAACAACAAAGGCAGGTAAATAAGATGGCAGAAGGAAAAATGGAACAACAAACTGGAAATGGAACAACAGTAATAAAATGGAACAACAATAATAAAATGGAACAGCAATAATAAAATGGAACAACAATAATAAAATGGAACAGCAACCATCAACCGTATGTACATGTTTTATACTAATATAGCAATCTGAGAATAATGAATGATATGACTATGCTTCTAAACAGAGTAACGTTTCTTTCAAGTCCCACAAATACTATTTCACATGGATCCAATGGCAGCAACATTCATACCGACACTCTGTTACAGAAAGAGCTGATTAAAGATGCAATTCAGCCTTGAATAGATCCAATTGTACAGTGCAGAGACATTATATGGAGAAATCATTCATATATTGATTATAACAGAGCATAGCATATCATATGAAAGATGTATCAGATTAATCAGTAATAAAGATAAACAAACCACACGCAAATCACCGTATAATGATACAAAAGCAAGTGTTCTTCGGAGCCGGGCCGTTAGCTGCCAATGGTACACCGCCTTAGGCTACTCCAGACGCAGAGATGAAATAAACACCAAGTCTTTTATATTAATCGCATCAACAGAGTATAACAAAATCAGGTCTGAGTGAGACTCAATGATCAAAGTTTGTTCTGAAACTTAGAATTATAAAAACTATGTCTGTCGCTCAATGACGCTGTTCCTTTATATAAAAGTAATGACAGAGGTATCTAGATAATCAAATATGAGTAAAGCAGCGATCCGTCAAGATCGAAGATCTTGAGGGATTCGCCAATCGGTTAATCCTTCTCTTTTCTTCCTCGCGTTCGCCGACTCGGTATCCCGCATTCTTTCCCTGGACTATTCAGTTCTGATTTGCTCGATCTTGTTTGCATCCGGTTCCCCTCTGGAGGGACAGAAGTTATTCTTCCTCTGCTTCTCGCTTTTGGACGGAAACTCCTTGCTTCCATGTTTTCCTGCATAAAAATGACAATTATTAATAGTTGAGCTTCCTTTGTCAATTCTTGCACATTTTATTAAAATCCTTTATCTTCTTTGAATTCACAATGCAGAAAAGGTTACAATTATTATTGAAAAACCACTAAATTGCTTGTCAAAAGCATACCTTCCAAGTGCTCCACACATTTCAGAGGGCAATGAATTATGCCTTCCACAACATCAAGAACATAGTTCAACCATATCTCGACGATCTTTTGACTCATTCGCGAAAGCAGTCTGATCATCCGCAGCATTTGAGAGTGATATTTCTACGTTGCTGACACTACAAGATAAGACTCAATCCGCACAAATGTGTGTTTTGTGTCAGTTCTGGTCATTTACTTGGTTTTTAGGTCTCAAAGGATGGGATTCATCTTGACCCATGTAAGGTTCAGGCAATCATTGATTTGCCTCCACCTTCAAATTTTCTTCAGATTCAGGAACTCCAAGGGAAAGCAAACTTTATGAGGAGGTTCATTCCAAATTACGCTGAACTGGCTAAAGGCTATACTTGTCTACTGAAAAAAGAAGTACCCTTTATCTGGGATCAGGTTGCGCAAGCTTCCTTTGGTGCTTTAAAGGAATCCCTAATAAAAGCATCATTAATGTATGCTCCTGATTATCAAAAAGACTTTAACCTGTATCTGGCTGCAGCAGATACAACCATAGCAATGGTTTTAGTTCAACAAGACGATGGAATTGAACATCCAATATATTATTTAAGTCGAAACTTAAATTATACAAAAATGAAGTACTCCTACGTTGAAAAGCTGGCTCTCGCAACTGTTCAAGCGACACAGACATTTCGACACTACGTTCTCTTTAGAAAAACTACCATTTTGTCAGATTGCAACCCCATGACTTATATATTGTCGCGACAGTTGCTAGGGGGCAAATATTCAAAATGGATAGCGATTTTACAACAGTTTGATCTAGAATTCAAAAAATCAAAATCGAAGAAAGCCCTAGTTTTCGCAGAGTTACTATGTGATCTCCCATCATCGTCCAACGATGCAACATCCAAAGAAGCAATTGTGGACGAATCTTCGTTTGTGATATCTTCAAGAAATAAGTGGTATTGAGATATAATAATCTATCTCCAAACCCAAACATATAGGTCTAATACCTCACACGTGGAACAACGACAAATTTGATACCAAGCAAAAGACTACGTGATCGTCGGTGATATGCTTTACCGCCGTGGTATCGATACAGTTCTGTAGAGGTGCCTCATCCATGAGGAGGCTAAAAAAGTCTTGAATGATTGTCATTTAGGTGCATGTGGGGGGGCATCAATCTGGTTATGTTATGGCGCAAAATATTTTATGAGCAGGATACTTCTAGCCAACAATGTTCAAAGATTGCATAACTGTAGACAGAAGTTGCCATGTCTGTCAAATCTTCAATCGCAAAACCAGAATACCAACCACACCTCTGCCGCCAGTAGTAGTTGTTGGCCATTCGCCAAATGGGGCATATATTTCATGACATGTAACCCCACCTCGGCTGGGGGGCATGGGTATATCATAGTCGCAGTAGACTATTTTACCAAATGGGCTGAGGCGATGCCTACATTAAACAACAGTGGTGAAACGACTGCCCTCTTCTTTTTCAATCATGTAGTCTCCAGATTCGGCGTTCCACAGACCATAGTCACAAATTATGGATCGCATTTTCATAATCACGTGATGGTTGAGTTGGTTGCCAAATTAGGACTGTCCCACGACAGCTCTACTGCGTATTATCTGCAAGCTAACGGACAAGTTGAGGAAGTCAACAAGGTCCTGAAGCGCATATTGTAAAGGATGATTGGAATCCATAAATGGAGTTGGCACCTGATCATGTACTTGGCCTTGTGGGCATACTGGACATCGGTGAGGAATGCAACTGGGTTTACACCTTTTCAACTAGTGTATGGCCTGGAAGCGATCTTGTCGGTTCAGTGTGAAATCTCGTCCCTCAAGCTCGCGGTCAACCTTCTCCCTGGAACTTCAAAAGAAGAGGCTCGTTTCTTGGAATTAATCCAATTGGATGAAACCTGTCGTGATGCCACTTCGACTAATGAAGCCCATAAGAAACTAATCAAAGTATAGTTCGACAAAATTATCAAACCTCATGTCTCCTCAGAAGGTGACCTGGTCTTACTTTACGACCAGGAGTTCGATAAGTTAGGAGCAGGTAATTTCAAGTATTTATGGATGGTTCCCTATATTTTTAAGCATGTATTAGTAAAAGGAACCTACGATTTGATGGATTATGATGGGATTCCACTGGCATAACTCCACAACGGGTTGTACCTCAAGCGTTACTATGCTTAACTCAACGTAGTAACCCCTATGATTTTGTTACATTATTGTTTTCTCTAAGGCTAATTGTTTTGGTTAGGTGATCCAATTTTTGCATTTGTTGTAGATGTTGAACCTATTGAAACCATTTATTGGATATGCCGACGGAGCGAATCGTAGTTCGCGGAACCTATCTTCTGCGGCTTGGGCCATCTTTGATCCCAGTGGCGAGTTAGTGAGTTTCAGAGGGGTATGTATTGGTCGGTCAACGAACAATATCACTGAATACAGTGCATTGATAGAACTCCTCTCTAATGCCATCACACATGGCATACACCAACTTTTCGTCAGGCTAGACTCACAACTCGTCATTCTACAACTCACTAATATCTACTCTGTATGGAATCCAGCTATCTACCGCATGTTCCTGAGGGTCAAGATTTTGGAAAGACAGTTCGATTCTATTCAATATCAACATATTTCCAAAAATTTAAACACATTAACAAACTCATTGGCAAATTATGTGTTAGATAGACATTTGCGACATTTATAAAAAGAAGCATTGCATCAATATTGGCATCAGGATCATGTAATTTAACCAAAATAAAGCTCCGAAAATAAAAAATATATATATAATTGTTTATGGTTTATGCATACTGTTCTGTAACCAAGACAAAATCGATCAAATGACCCAAAAATCAAAATGCTAGGGGTCACCCTAGTCTAATGATGCCAGTGATAACAAGTCACTGCCTGTGCAATCATGCGTAAAAGCCTAGTCCATCGACTTGGCACACCAGCAGTATGTCGCTGCAGCCTTAGAGGTAGCTCGTCGGTCCTCACATCTGGAATACCAAGAGTGAGACCCTCGACCTGATCCTGCAATGCTGAAAGAGTCTCGGCCACATCAAGGTAGCGAAGGATGGCCCTCCCGACAGCCTCTCCTGCTGAAGTGGCAGCTGGTGCTCTCAGGCGTATTGCTGGTCGAACTGGTCCAATGTCTGCATGAGCACATGAGTTTTGATTAGTCTTGATCAAAGAAAGCATAAGAACATTATGAAAACAATAAACAAAGATATGGTCATATAATTTACCTATAGCACCCCACTGCTCACCAGCTGGCAGCCCCAAATCAGGGTCACCCCGGAAATCCATACCAGCATATGGACACTCAGCATAAACCATCTCCTAGTGGTTGAACCACTCAAGGAAGGTGTGAGAGAAAGAAATCAGGGACTGACCATCATGTCAGGCCATGAGGTCAACCCATCTCTGCATCCTTGGCTCAATCGGTGGAGGTAAACCAAGTGAAATGTACTGCGGCTGCATCAGTGGGATCTTTTCCAAGGAAAAAGCGGTCAAAATAGAACCATAGCCGAAATTCTTGGATCTTCCATTTTTCACCTTGGTCAGTTGTTCTTTCGTCACAGGCAGTACTGCATCACACTAGTTGAACACCTTCGGTTCAAGGCATTCCAAGGCGTACTGCATATAAGACTTGTTAGCCACGTGAAGAGCCGCACTACCAGCTAGTCTAGCAAAAGTGAATAGAATGGTCCTCAAAGACCAGTCAGTGACATCTCAGATGTTTATCTTGCTGTCCCTACTCAGATGAGATCCCTCTCTACAGTACTGGTGAATGTAATATCTCACGGATTCACCCCCACGGGCGGAACCTGATAATGGGAGAGGGGCACCACGCCTCGATAAACTGGTCAAAAAATAGATGTCCACGATAGTCAAGGGGATGGATTTGCCTCTGATCTGGAACACCTAGTTGGTAGGATCCCATGCATCAAGGAAATATTGCAACAAGTTGATTTTTTGCCTCATGCTAGAGATGCAAAAAAACTTGAGCAGGCCATAGTTCCGCAGTACAGTTACTGTACCCGGATCATGTAAAGCAACCATGTCTTCTTCTTCATGCTCACATTCTCACCATGTAACAACCATTTTTCTCTGATGAATCTCTAAAAAACAGACAAGAGAAGAGTCAGGGTCTTGATTTGGAAAAAAGCAAGAAAAAATTCCATGAGAAAATAGTGCAAAAGTTTCCCTCCTTGCGCCCATCGCACCCCAGCAGTGTACTGGGTGAGATGCATACTGACTAGCCAATGGCCAGGCCAGTATGCATCACACTTTTCGATATAGGAAGGGTGCGATGGAGCCAGGGCGAATTTTTCTAACCCCAGGGGCTCAGAAAAATAGGGAAACATGCTCAAAATTCAAAGAGGAAGGAATGCAACTGAAGAGCTCAGGTTTAGCTCTTACCTGGTCCAAACGGTGCCGAGAATCGTTCACAAAATCTCCTGGAATCAGCTAGTGAAAAGCAAGGGGAAAAAGCACCTCCGGAGCTCCAACAAACCAAGTTCAAATGAAATGGTAAAATCAGAGGTAAAATTCACTTTTAAATTACTATTCACATAATTCGAGTAAGGTATTAGTGTTTTAACTCATTTTTCAAGCATGTGTTTTCATTTCTAATCGGTTTGATGAAGCAATTGAGCAAGTAGTATGACCATTGAAAGAACAAAGTGCTAACAGTGAATCAAATAATCAATGACCATTATCACGAGCAGTTTTTATGTGAAGTTCAAGCTCGTTAAAAATTAAACCTAAGAAATGAGCAAATTTCCCCCCCAGAGTTTAAGCTCATTAAAAAATGAACCAATCTCTGGTAAATAACCATTGTGAACGCATTATAATCAGCTTTTGAGCCTTGTTCGTGTTCTCATCATCACCTCCACTCTGTTTTGGCCGATCATACGCCTCCATTTGATTTTTTACCCCTTTTGAGGAACATCTGCGACGAGTGATTTTGTTAGCCATCCTTGTGACACTACCGTGATTGGAAAATTCCAAACCTTACCTAGAATCAGCTGCTACCCGAAATTATCACTCGTTCCTCAAAAAACGATCTCCTTTAAGCTCTTTTCATTTGACTCGTAAAATATGAAAAGGTTGCCGTGCGATTTGCCTCTCCAGCTCGTTAAAGCTACTGGAAGTGTTATCCCTCCTCTAGATTTTAATCTTTTTGGACCTGAGGGATTATTACACAAAAAGATCGAGTGCTTGTCTTGTTTGGCTTGTTAAAACTATCTAAAATTCATCCCTTTCGTATTATTTTATAATTTTTTGGACTTAATGGATTATATGACGAAAAAGGATTATTGGAGTTTCCTTTCTGTCCCTTTTCAGACTCTCTAAAATTGAAAAAGGACTGAGTTGTCATTGTCGTTAAACTCATTAAAATCAATAGCAACAAACTTGTCCATATAGACGAGAACGAGTTTCACTGTCGCTAAGCTCGTTAAAACATAGCGACGGGTTCACTTGAAGGGCGAATTATAGAACAAGCATATGTTATCCTCCTTAAGCTTGATAAAAATAAATAGGTACTGGTCAGCAATGACTAGGGAAAATTGGGAAGAAAACTTGAAGAAACTTTATTGGTAGCAAGTCGCTCTTGAACATGACACTTTCACTCCACATCCGAGTCGGGTTGGGTTATTCCGTTCACCGGTCATATCACCATTGGTCCATTGTACCATCCATCTTTGGGGTTAATGCTACCAATCCATTTCAGTGTCGCTGATATGTTCAAGAGAAGTCACTCAGAGAATTCACTTGTGTCTCATGCACTGTAATACATTCACGCTCCATTCTTTCATGACCGCCACCCTGAACCTTGTATCATCAGATCGTTTTCACCTCCACAAAATCATTTGCTTCGTTCCATGTCATAGATGTGGGATTCATTAAGGCCCTCCTATGATGGGTCACTTCTTGTGGACGTCAACTGATTATCTGAGAGGCCGACCTAGGAACAACCCTTTTAGTACTTTGAAGCTTGCATGCCTCAATGGAAAGTTTCTCACTTTCGGTGACAGGTTTACATCAATGGCCTTCGACCGAAAGATTTTACGTGGTGTTCGACACCAAGTCCCATTTTCACACCACGTGAATTGTACTGTTGTACCTTGAGGGTCATCATCATTATCAGTGATTCCTCTCGCACCTGTTAACAGCTCACATTATTGTCTGGTAATCAGGCGATGTCTTTCCATGTTCGACTCCACAACATCTTTCACATGGATCGACTTGTACTCCGGGTGAATATTGAACAAGTTTGAAGACCATGATCTAGTTTCATCCGTCCGGGCTGCGATATATTTAGGGAAATAAAGACATCAAATGTACATCATTTCCGAACAGATGATCATCTGAATCAAAGGATGATGACTTCGTCCGAATCATCAGTCTGCTACACAGACGGTTTTCTGTCCTATGTACATGGAAATGAATTTATAAAGATGAGAATGGGAATGCCTGCCTCAACTAGATCGTGAAAATATTATGAAGATAATGTATTTTATTGTATCTTATTACAGGTCACCTTCCAGCTCGAAAAAACTTCGGATCCTCATGATAAATCATTTCACCCGATATCAAAATATTAACGACCTCATGCTTTAGGGGGCAACTGTTATATACATTTTTGGGAACTGCAACCCCAATCATACATGTCCATAAACCAGGGTCTTCTAAGTCCCTAAAAGTGTTGCTTCACACCCTAAAGGAACAGGATCAGCTGATTACATCATCTCCCAAAAGTTCTCCATGGAAAACCGCTCAGAACTGGTCAAAACTAGACCATATAGGCTACTCAGTGCTAAGGGTGTTATGCATCTCACCTGCTCAGTGCAAAAAGTGTGATGCATACTGGAAAGCCCTTGTGTAGGGTGCGATGAGTGAGAGTAAACAAATGGCAGAGATAGTTTGCAAGGTGGATGATCATGGAATCTTCCAGAAACTTCTCGAATGACACTTGCCTCTTTGAATTTGCCCAGGGATGAGTAAGAGATCATGAATCTCCAAGTGGAACCAAGAATTATCAGAGCGAGGACACTAATAAAAAACCCAGCAGCTGACTCACCCCCTTGCAAACATCTATATATGGATCCCTCATCACAGAGATCCGGAGGCTGGAATATTGTATTTTGTAAGGAAGTGTTGTTGGTTTCTTGGTGAAATATCATAGTGTTGGGTGATATAAGATTTTCATGAGGTGAAGAAGGGCTTTCATGCTGAGAGGATGACGGTGGGTTAGAACAATGGGTTGTAATCCTCTTTGCTATTCTTGATATTAATAAAGCTATTCAAGTTTTCCTCCACATTCTTGTATGCTTGATGATATATGCATTTGTGTGGTCAATATACATATGGTCCTATATTGTTTATGATTGTAGATCTCTGTTATTCGATAGTATTATGTTGCTTTGACCCTATAGGTGCTCTTTGAAGCTGGGTAAGCGAAGAAGGAGCGACAAAGATCTGTCAGAAGGGACAGGAACCAAACAAGGAACGAAGCACAAAACTAAGGTTGGTGTCCTTTGTTCCCCTCTTATCTACTTCTCATAAAGGAAAGTGAAAGTAGTTTTGGTTTGTTTTTTTCTAAGATAGCTACCCATCTTAGTGGGACTATCAGCGACACTAGATTTCTCGATAACAGGTAGTTATGTATACTTGGTGAGGGAAAGGATTGGTAAGCACTGCAGGTTGAGATGAAGTAGGAGGGGGTGAAGGAGCAGTCTGTGATCCTTGAGAAGCTGCTTTAGCTTCCCATACCTAACACATCTAAGGTAAAATTGGACACTCATGGGTATAATGATCATACATGTTGCAAAAACCGTAAGGTTTGTTCATACGAAGACCCTAGTTTTCTTGGGTTGACCGCCTTCTTGTTGGGTTGCAGGATTAGGTTGAGGATGTTGAGGGGCATTAGGTAGAGGACCTTGATTTCCTTGATTACATTAAGATTGCTGGTTTTGACTACCCTTCCCATTTTTCCTTTTCTTGGGTTTAAGGGGATTGGGTCTGCTCTCTTGAGCATACACTTGTCATTGTAGAGGAGGTGGTTTCTATGGCAGATGGGGGGGAGGCATGGGGGGCTAATGTTGGAGGGGCTAGAGCACTAGGTGGTGCATATTGATAATAAGGAGATGGGGTAACCTTGGGATAAACAGGTGGTGTAACAACTCTCCTTGACATTTGTTGATGCAGATGGGGATATGCATATGGCGTGCTCGGACCTGGATAAGGGTTGTGTTATCACTGAAAATATTTCAAAGAAAAAAAGTTGTAAGCAAGTCATACCTTGTGGGGATGGGAATTGATTGGTCTGCTGTTCAGAATGTTATGGACATGAAAGTAGTTTATGGAGGATTTGCAGCGGCATTAGTATCATAGCCAGTTTTGGTTATGAATGTGGTGCCAATTCTTGCTCCAAATACGCTTCCAGTTATCTATGAGCTTGGTCTGTTTGGTATATATATGAGGATAGCAGGGAAACATTCCAGTCTATAAGGCAAACAGAGTGCTGGCTTACTTTGTCACATTGACAACTTATATTACTATCTGGTGGTTTGCCCTATTTAACCCTGCAATTGTCTATGACCACTTGGGAGAGATCTTCTCAGCACTTATCATAGGCAGCTTTATCTTTTGCATCTTTTTATATATTAAGGGACACATTGCACCGTCTTCAACTGATTCAGGGTCCTCTGGAAATGTAGTTATTGATTTCTATTGGGGTATGAAGCTTTATCCTCGAATAGGTAAAAACTTTGACATCAAGGTCTTCACGAATTGTCGGTTTGGAATGATGTCTTGGGTAGTTCTTGCAGTAACATACAGCATAAAACAGTATGAAGAGTATGGAAGAGTAGCGGATTCCATGTTAGTAAGCAGTATATTGATGGTGGTGTATGTAACAAAGTTCTTCTTGTGGGAATCTGGCTACTGGAACACCATGGATATAGCTCATGATCGAGCTGGATTTTACATTTGTTGGGGATGTATAGTTTAGGTTCCATCTGTATATACATCTCCAGCAATGTATCTTGTGCGTCATCCCATTAGTTTGGGTCTTAAGCTGTCACTGGGCATACTTATTGCTGGCATTGCATGCATATTCATCAACTATAATTGTGATAGGCAAAGGCAAATCTTTCAAGCATTCGCAATGTTCTATCTCGCAATAATTTGGAATGTGTTGGCGTTAATGCAATTTGCATTAAGGGTCAAGTTCTTACGAATGAAGGTGCAGAGAAAATTGTCGGTTGGTCTTTGAGCCACCATCTTATGAATAATTGTGAACCATGTGCCAGAGATGGAAAGCGTGTCATCACTAGTGAAAGTGTTCATTATGGGCTGTGACAACTGGAGTTGGATATTTAGTGGACTATTTGAGAGTTGACAGCTACAGATTTCTTTTCATGTAGTTCATAAAATGGTCTTTAATGGTTATGAAAAGTCGTATTCTTTATCATTATGGATCATCGTGATACCTGTTTCATCAGACTCTTGTTGTAGAGCTGAAAGCCAAGTAAAGCTGAAGGCCAAGTATAAGGATGTTTGGCCCATGATTGAGGTGGGCTATAGGTACAGGTTTCTCGGGCAGGATGCAGAGAATGCTGCAAGGGTTTTAGGGATATTTGCACATTATGATCATAATTTTTTTTTTTTTACTGCAAGCATACCGACTTTCAGATTACATGTTCATGTCAGGCGGCTTGTTGAGGCAGGTTATAATGTTGGTGTTGTCAGGCAGACAGAAACCGCGGCCTTGAAGGCTCATGGCGCGAATAAAGCCGGGCCTGTTACACGAAGCCTTTCGGCATTGTATACAAGGGCTACATTGGAGGCAGCAGAGGCTTTGGGGAAAGGTGAAGTGGATGACAATTGTAGACTTAACAACTATCTTATGTGTGTTGTGGAGCAGCCATTGATCAGTAAAAGCCCGAAAAAATCGATAAATAAGTTGTCCCAAGACAAGGACTCTACTGCACATAGTGGGAATTATGATACCATGATAGGAGTAATTGCAGTAGAAACTTCCACTGGTGATGTTATGTATGGACAGTTCAAAGATACTGTTACGAGGGCAAAGGGTGGTAATACATCTACTACAGAGTCGGGGTCAGATTTAGATGATGTTGTCTCTCCTAAAGTACACAGGGGCCCTGGACTTTCTCGGTTAACTCTTGTTCATGAGGAAGGCAAGGTTGCTTGGCAAGCAAATTCCTCTGATAGATTTTCGGAGTATGAATCTGTTCCTATGGTTGACAAGGCTGTGGATATTAGTTGGAAACGAAAGTGTTATGGAGAAAATTTTCCGGTATCAAAAGATGTCTTCCTACCCGTAGATGATCTTAAAACACCCCAGGGGATCGTTGTGCAGATTACGGCATTTTTTATGGCTTTCATTATGAGCATACTTGCTGTACTCAATTTTGCTACAGATGGCATCAAAAAGAAAGTGTCAAGTGGAAATATGAATGCAGAGCTGAAGTCCAAGACCATAGCATATAATTATGAGACTGAGCCTAAGGAGGAATCTCAGCATCCTACTACATGTGAGTTCACTGCTAAATATGTTCTTCCATCTGTTCTAAAGCGTCTTCAGGAGTTGGAAGATAAGGTCAATGAGGTTAGTGCAAAGCCTCCTCAAATGCCAGAAGAAAAGGAGGAATTATTGAATGCTGCTACAAGCCGGATTCATGCTTTAGAAACTGAGCTGGAAGCAACAAAGAAGGCATTGAAGGAAGCACTTGCTAAACAGGAAGAGCTTATTGAATCCATGGAGAAAATGAAGGAACTTCAATTTCGTAAAAGAAGATTTTGTTGGTGAAGCATATTCTCTGAACTACAGTATCTGGTGTTTGATTTAAATGGCTGCTGCCCTTGTTTTACTTCTCCGAAGATTCTTTCAACTTGATGATTTTGAAGTCACTGCTATATTGACTTGAGAAGAGAAAGTTGTGACTGGACTTTGGAATGTGTGTGTGAGTTTTTTGGAATGTTGCAAAGTTAAAATGGTTATTCTTTGGCGAATGTATGCCCTGTACGAGCTTTGACAAGCATGACAAGGACCTTTTCAATATACTTGAACAGGTTTTTGGCAAAGATAGCTGTGTCACTTCTGATTCAGATATTAAAAGACGAGACATATCTGGTGCTCCTTTTTTAAAAAGGGATGAAGGATAAAATTAGATTCAAATTTTCTCAGATTCTGGTTGGGACAAAAGGCAAACTGTTTTAAATAAAACAGCAGTTTCGTAGCGCGCTACGAAACTGCTGTAGGTAATGATTTCAAAAGCAGAACAGACAGTTTGAGTTTGTTATCATGAGCGGGAAGTTATTTTTGAAAAGAGAGACACTTGTCCGTCAATCCAGCCTACAGCACATCAGCAACATGGCAGCGTTATATATTCTTGGGTTATCAAAGACTTAAAGTACCTATTGCTGCATACTCAGTGATGGGGAACCAGAACCGAAAGTTTAGGGATATTTTCAGCCAACAGGGAGCGGATCAAAGTCTTCAACATCCAAAGCAAACATGGAACATTAATTGCTCATCCCATGCCTTCTCAGCCACTATAGAAAGGATACAGGTGTCAAAGCTCAAGAAGGAATCATGCACACGAGGAGATAGAATTAGAGTTTCAATATGATTAGGACTCTGTGTATTTACAGCGCAATACCTTTGTATTTAATAAGTTTGTTTAGATATAGATAAGGTAATTAATGATAGGATATCGAGCTCCCCTCATGCTGGAGGAGGATACTCAAGGTAGTCTAGCTTTGTTTTCTTATATATAGGAAAAACTCTGATGTAAAAAGGGTTGGAGATTTTTATCAAAAAGACAGAGTTTTCATAATTGGTCTATGTAAAGTTTTCTTCAGAGTAATAGAAAGCATATTGTTTCTTCCCAAGATTCATCTTGTGTCTCAAAGGTTCAGAATGTATGTGGTTTTGGTTTTATTCATCTTGTTTTACAGTTCACTAGACATGCAATCACTCTGAATTCATCATTGATGCTCAGACTTCCTGTGTATGTTTGGTTGAGTTGAAGTCCTTCTTGGTAGATGTTTTGAACAGTGAGACATTATATGCCTTGGTTTCTATGATTCAGTAGCTGCTTGTTTACTGTAGGAATGTATGACTCCATGAACCCAATGGGAGAAGCCTTGATTTTGTTGTTCCAACCAGCTTAAACTTTATTCACTATTTTAAAGAGTTAGCCATCTTTTTTCCCTTAAATGCATATCAAAATCTGTGAGAGAGCCCTCTCTGACTAAGGAGGCTAAACCTTAGTCTAAAGCCTGGTTTGAAACAGTTGCATAAGACCTCACTAAGTAGCAGCCTTTAGTGCATGATTTTATGACAACAGGTTGCATGGTAGAGAATTGGGGGAGGGATAATTATAAGTGGAACTGGTCCCTCCCTAAGGTGGATCATAACTAATATGAGGTGGAGCATATGGTTGAGGGTGCAATATGGTTCCAATTATGCCATCTGTGGCATGAGATGCCCCTAGTGCATTAGCAACACCCAGCTGAGGTAGATCAGGGATGACAGTGTAAACATAACCTAACTCGGCGTAGATGAGATCAAACTTTAAGTCTACTTATAGTGCATCTTCATCAGATTGGGGGAAGTGTGACATGGCATATTTAGCAATGGGGGCCAACAAAGATCTAAGGAACCAATCCATAGAGGCTCGATCTTGAAATTCAAGAGCTCTGCAGACACTCCTCCTTCTTCACCATTCCTAAACATGGTTGGAAAGGCAGGTGGCAGAAGTTTGACGGAAAGAAGTCCAATGTTCGGTACCAGTGTCGTAACAGAGAGGTAGATGGAAATATGAAATAAAAGTTGCATCAAGAGTCACAAAAGTGGAATGAGTGGTTGTGGGTTGATCTAAATACCACTCAACAATAACTTTAGTGAATGTGCATTGGAACAAATGAAGGCATATGGAGTCTTCAGTAATGGAATCTGATGAACACCACATGTGGAATGAGTGAACATGATTAGTGGAATCTTCCATAATATTACCTTCAAACTTTGGGATGTCTGAAGGGAGTTTAGTAGGAATAGCTAGCCATGTGGGATCGTGGATAAGAGGATCATTGATAAACTAGCTAAAATCGGGGAGACTCAAACTAGCCATAAAAGGAAGCAAGGGAGTAGGTGTGACCATAATGTTGGAGGTTTTGTTAGTGGGGGTACCCTAGTTGGTACCTCAGTTACCACCCCGGTTTCCCACACCTAGATTGGTGCCTAACATGGTGGTGATACGAGGTTGATATGATGCGGAATCAAAGGAGGAACTGGATGAATCAGTAGAATCAGAACCATAATGATGACTTGATGGGGGATTAGGAGGATGAACTTTAATTCGATGTGGAGGAGTAATATGTCCTAATGGGAATTAAGGGTGAAGACCTCAAATTCAATGTGAAAAATGCTTAGGGTCCGTAATGATGTCAAGAAAATAATGATCTAATAACTAAAGGGTGATGATAGGAATAAAAGAGAAACATACAACAAGCAAACACCTAGTGTAGTGGTTCCAAGTGTAAACTAACTATTTTATTGATGTTACTCTAATATAAGAAAACATTTCCTATCAAAGAAAAATACCTCTATCCTATAGGTGATCTAAATTCTCAAATAGTCCTATATCTACCACTTTAGATGGCCTTCCAAAGAATTCCTTACTTGACGAAATCTGATCCCCGCAAGTAGAGCTATCCAGAGAAAGGTAGGGTAGAGAACCAATTGCTTCCCACAACCAGTCCTATAGGGTGTTTTCATAAGATTGGTCACTATGATTGCCTTCATCCCAAGGGGGTGGTCGAGCCTTTAGCTTCTTGGTAGTCAACCACCGCACAGGGTTCCCTGCCTTGGTTTGGATAGCCCTGAGGAGAACCTCTCATAGATGACCTAGCCTAACCCCCTCTTAATCAGGTTTCTGACACACTCTGGCTTTGGATTGTGGGATGGTGAAGGATTTTAAGCTTCCTAATATGTCAAATTTTATGTATCAATAAAAGTGATTGATGGGTGTTATTGGAAGCCTAACCCACCGATAGTACACCTAAACTGCACATATTATTTGGCCCTAGTGTCCAAGTGGGATTAATCTATGTGTGTTGATTTATAAAGGTGTGGTGTTTCAAGTCTTGGTTTGGTGGTGTTAACCAAGCTCATGTTCGCTTAGAGGTGAAAAATGTTGTAAATGATAGGTGTGAAGCTCTAAGACCTAGGATGCTCAAGGGGGTCCTAAGGGGGGAAAGGAAAATCTAAAATATAAAGGGAGAAAAGGTAAAATAAAACTATCCAAAAGAGCTAAAAAGTAATGGATTATAATTTGAAAATTAGTGGCTGAAAATGTTGAAAACCCTAGACTCCTCACCCAGAAAATCTCTTCCTAACAATGTGGAGGTGTACTGTGAACCCTCGAGGGATTTTTCCTTCCTAAAAGAGACAAATCAAGTAAATCCAGACCTAAGGGAGACTGAAAATAGAGGTGAAGTACCCAAACCAGTCTGTAGATAACACTCTCAATAATTATAAAAAACTCTGAAAAATTTCCGGAAAAATTCCAAAATGTAGGTATTAACCTGGAATAGTGGAAAAGACATTTTTTGGACCAGATAGTGCACTCTAGAATGCAGATCAGAGGTTGAAAATGTGTTTTTCTCCCGGGACTCTCGATCGGTAGGTCACACACATATTTTGCTATCTCCTTCTCAGTTGCTACCTGTGACCTACGAAAAGAACCCGAAAATCACCAGAATCTGAAAATTTGACAAAAAAGGGGTTTTAATACTATAAATAGAGATTTCGAGACTAAACACAGCTATAGAAAACCCTGAATTTTTTTGAAATTTCAGTCACCTAAGAACACTATTATTACACTAGCAAAGTCCCCATTTGTTAGTGTGAAAATTATTGGAAGGTGTACCAAAAATGCTTCACTTAAGTCTCTAGGTGACAAGTGACCCTGACACCAAGTTGATGGTTGCTTGCTATTCAGATCTACAATAAAAATGGAAAACTTGCAACAAAGGTATAGATGATCTGGAATAGAAAGAAGCAGTAAAAAAAACGAATGCAATAACCCAAATGGAAATACTTTAATTGAATATATTCTTTATTAAAAAGACATGGTGAAGGAGATCTATAGATGGGTTTGTATGCCCCCCTCCATGGGATGGGTCTTTGATGTCCTTGATGCTTCAGGAAATGATATTCTCTCTCAATATTTGAAAACCCAAATAAAATATGGAGAACACGAATGGGATCTTGAAAGAAAAAAGACAATAATGGTGACGATGATTATGATCACGGTGAAGAATGAATGGAAAACCCTCCTATTTATAACAAAGTATTGAGTATACTTGGAAATGGAGAATAATAAAATAATATTAGCCAAATCAATATCTAACCGCTTGGAAAAATTTAATTATATTTATTGGAGATGGAAAAGATATTTAAAATGGTTAAATATCTTTATTTAGAAATTATTACCAAATAAAATGATTTATTAATTATTCCGTGAGGATTAAGAATCGTGTGAAATTGAAATAATTATTAAATAGTGATTTAACAATTATTCCATTAACAGAAATAAGGAAAATTAAATAAATAGTGATTTATTTAATTATTACTAAGGGATTTAGTCAAATGTGACAAGGAATAATTATTTAAATAATGATTTAATAATTATTCATAGAGAAAATTAATTAAATAACGATTTATCTAATTATTCTCATGGGTTTTTTTTTATTATTTAAATCATAAAATAATTTAACAAAAGTGGTTTAATAAATTAATTTCCATAGTGAAAGTGATTTTAGTATGGTAAATTAAATAATACGTGGTTTATTTCGATCCACCTAGTTAAAAATGGCTAGGTGATCATTTTTTGGTGATAACATATAATGCCATGACAAAATTCAACCATCAGATGAAACAAAAACATGAGGATCCATATAGAGATACACTCAGGAAGTGTGGAAATAGGCAGTAGCGACAACATTGTACAATGTGCAACAGAGAATTAAAACCATTGATTGGCATCGAGCAAAGTGGGGGATGAGTGTATTGTTGAAGAGATGAGTAGTGTGAGTAGAGAGTGTGTTGTGAAATGAGCGCAAGAGCAGAACTGAAAGTTGTGTAGCAGACAGCCTGTACGAGAGAAGGAAAAGGGTTACGGATAGGTTGTTGTGAGAAGAGGTTAAAGTGATGCTATGTAAAACCAAATGATTATGTGGAATAGTAGAGGACTGCGACCAAAAGTTGTTTCTGCAACCAATCAAATTAGTTTTTTTCCATAATTGTATATGGCTCTATTTTCAATTTGAAAATTTTATGAAAAAAATAACAATGGCAAGTGCAGGTTGTAGCCTGCATTCAGAAGAGGTTGGTGCCTCTTGGAAAGTAATTTCTTGCTAACCTAAGGGGGTTGGTGCCTTCTGTGAGTGGGTTCTAAAAAATAAACTAATTTAATTTAGTAGGTGCTTAATTCACATCATAAACAACAATAAATTGGTGGTTTTTTCCCTTTGGGTTTCCATGTGAAAACACCAATGTCAATATGTGTGTGTTGCTCATGTGATAGATTGTATGAAAATATGAATGCTTAAGCTTACTGCTCACTTTCTTTATGAATGAATTCTCTCATAAGTATCTGACAATAGAGGAAAGAACTAAAAACATATTTAGTAAAAAGTTTTTAGAATCTCACAATTATTGATTCACCCCCACTCTCAGTAATTCCTTATTCCAACATTATTTTCATGCATATGCTTGTTTGACAGTATCCTTCTAAAATCAAATCTATAGGAGCATGAATTCATTACATTTTTTATTTTTCTAATGAAACTTTATTCATACTACATATTGCATATATCAACATCTTGATGAAATTTTCAATAGTTTATTAACACCTTCTTATGGTAGTTTTTATGGTATCCTTAAACAACAGTTTTAGTGCTTGGTAATGGAAGTTCTAATATATAAAATAACACTTGAAATTTGTAGTATGATATTCTCTCCACAACATCACTTCAACTAGAAAGTTGATGGGGTTTTCCCAATCACAGGTATGGTGTATAAGATGTCAACAAAGATATTTCAACATTTTTTGTGAAAATGTCAAC
>APFE030150863.1:575940-656300 GCA_000404065.3 Pinus taeda | reverse complement strand
ATATAGATATCTATTCTTTACATATGTAAGATTCCCCGCATTGACCAACAACTAGTATCGCTGCTAACAATTGTACTCTTCAAAAAAAATATTGTTTTTCATGGAAGCTTTCTTCCAATGGACATTTTTCTAACTGGAAGAATCAATGGATCATCCTACCATCCTCTTCCACAACAACGTGATCGTTATGAGGTAACTACAAAAATGTCCAACTGCCATTGTCTTAATGCATAGATGCATGGTTAGTGAAATAATCCAAGAGCCATGCTAAATGACAAGCATCATATTCTTTATTCTTCCAAATTGGGGATCAAGTCTCTTTGCATATATTGAAAGAAATATTTAGTGGCTTGCATAAGAAACTAAAACCCTTGAGGTATGGTCCTTTCACTATTCCAAAAGACTTGGGGAAAATTTTGTTAAGTCATGCATTACACCATATCCATGTTTGCATCTGATTTCTCAATGAGGATTTGATTTTATCATACTTCCAACCATTCCAAATATTACTAATTTGGAGTTTGAGGAGCTAAAAACATCCACCCATATGTTTAGTAGTTGACATTCAAGTTGGAGAGTGAACAAGCCATAACATAATGTAGAGAATTCCCCCATTTCAAGTGGCCAAAGTATGACAATTCCTACCACAGGGTAAGTGGTATGCAAACACTAAATTGACATGTAAATTTCCTCATCTTCATAAGCAATTAATGGTAAACAATGCTAATTAATGAGTAGGTTTGATCCATTTAGAGATCAACTGATTGCAATTTGACTTCTACAGATTCTTCAATCTATCCAGGAGAAGGAATCCATGACATTGTTTATTTTTCTAATTTTACCTTGGAATTAATATTGTTCTAACATTGTTTATTGTTCTAATGTGAAAAATCTAACAATATCCAATATGTATGAAGGAAGGGACTCCTAGATCCTTACTCCTTTACCCTTATAACTTCCTTCTCCTCTCTTGGCTTATTATGACAACCCTCAAAATATTTTCTCATTTGTTGTTATCACCCTCCTTCCTACTCAAAATTTTTGGTTAGGGTTATGGTCACCATAGTTTTCCCTTCTCACTCTAGAGGTCATATAGGAATCGCGGTTCAACATACCCCCTCATGCACTTTAGTTTAGTTTTTGACAAAGTGAGTTGTGGCAGTGTATGTGTCTTTAACCCCTTCTCAAATTCAAATATATTATAGAAATGTAGAACGATAGGCTGAAATTAAATGAAAATTTTATATTTATACTATGGTTTGAGACTACAAGAAGTAAGGCTTTCACGTAACATAAACATAAACATATCATCCATGACAAAAGTCATTGTAGGTATCACGTTGCTCATTAATGGCTATTTATATTTCAAAAACAAATGTGATAAAAATTGAAATATACATTGTGATAAATAACCTAATTTAATTGTGCAAAAACTAAAATAGATAACTTGTGCAAACGAATTGTGCAAAAACTAAAATAGATAACTTGTGCAAATGAATTGTGCAAAAACTGAAATAGATAACCTATGCAAAAACTGAAATAAATAACCTGAATATACTATGCACTCTCTTTGATGGTATATCCAAGGGACGATGAATAGTTTGATTGTTAGACATGCCAATTCAACAAGGGTTGAACTTCTTTTATAGTTTTTTTGTTTTTTAATTTGATTGGTAACAAGGATTGACATGGATTGCAATCTTTGAAATTTCAATGTGTTATGGATTGATTTGGATGTGATCCAATGGCTAGGAATTTGTTATGGTTGATCCTTGTGCTTTGATCTGTTTAATGGAGAATTTAATGGACTAGGTGTCATTTATTGAACCCAATGAGTTGAATTATTGAATAACCCAACAATTATGGTTGGAATCCATCACCTTTGTTTATGTGCAGGTATGAATGTGCATTGGGATACTTAGGTCCAATTCAATTCATTGGGGGTTGAAGTTATGGGTACCTTGTATTAGTAGATTAGGCCATTTTGGGACTATTTATAGTTTTATTTGTTTTGTAGTTGGGACAAGATTGTTTTGTACTCTTAATATTTAAAAGACTATTTATGGACAATTGTAGGCCCATTCATCATATGGGAAAATTCTAGACCTAATTTAAAATATAATTACACTTAATCTTATTTATTTATGTTTAAATATTGGTTGCATATGTTTTAAGGGTGGCTTGATGGGACCAATACTATGACAACTATTAGTCTTTGCACAACAATTATCTCTCCCCTAGAAGTTGACCCACATTGAGGTAAATGTAGAATGAGGTTGCTGAGTTAAAAAAAGAAAAAGAAAAAAAATCCTATAATTTTTTGCGTATAAGTTACTCATGGTGATCCATTTTTATATAATAAGTGAGAATCACTTTTACAACGAATCTATTTTATAAAATAAAGTTGCATAAACAACGAAGTGAAAAAAAATATTCAAGTTATTTTAGATTGATTCACTTTTATAATTTAAGTGAAATATATTTTACAACAATGTTATGAAATAACTTAAGCTTGCATGGATTTTTTTGAAAAAGTAACTTGAAAAAAATTAAAACTTGAATTGTGATTCATAATAATAAAACAACTTTCAACAAGTGAACTAATATATATATATATAATCTATATATATATAATATATATATAATATATATTATAATATAATATATATTAATATATATATCTGTGTGTGTGTGTGTGTGTGTTTTAATGAAAATGGAAAGTTTTTGTATTTTCAACTTTGTTTCATTAGACATGCTTACCGAGAAAGCCCATGTTTTGACCTTGAAAAAAAAGTTTCAACATGACCTCATGCAAATACAAAGAAAAATTTGGAAACAATGTTTTGAATCTTAACAATAATGTGGTTATATCTTGGTTAGGTTACATGGATAATGCAAGTTTTCTCTTTATTTCTAATTTGTCGATATCGCAAGAGTGCTTGACAAAGACCATACATGATAAAAAAAAAATATTTTGCCTCATTTCTAATTTGTTGAGATCACATAAAGTGCATGACAACGAGCATATACAAACCAAAAATTGTAAAAAAATGCAAATAAAAAAATAGAAAATAGAAATATTAACATAGGAAAAGAAAAAATAAAATAAAATGGCCTATTTGGATGGTATACCTCCATATTTGACGAAAAAACCATATCTTGGGCAAGAAAAAACTTTTTCAAGTGAAAGGAAAAGAGTTTCTAACTGAAATAAGTTCTTTACATGCAATGGAATAGTCTTCTTGGGCTAAAAGTGCATGGAAATAAAAGATCTTAGAAATGTGGCAACATGGTTCAAGATCTTGATCAAGAATGGGAGATATTTCCAAATGGGCTCTAATACCATGTTCAGGAAAATAGGGTATCCATACATGAAAAACACCTTAATTAATTGATCACAAAACCAAATAAAAATTCATACCACCAATATTTTTACATGGTTAAAATATTCTAAGAGGGCAATAGTCCATGGCCCTAGTCAACATGGGCACTTGAGGAAATTTTATTAATGCACTGAAAAAAATGTATATAAAAGAGTTTCTCACAATTGATCATGAGAAATAACTCTTTGTTTACTTTAAGTAGAGATGACTGACTAATTAGGTGTTAAGCCACGATTCAATAAACATTAATATCTAGGATAATATGAGTCATCAAAATAATTTATCTCTAGAACATGTTGTGATCATTAGATTATAATACAGTTAATGAATAGTTACCTAACGACACATTAGACTAAGTTGATATTAAATACCTCTTAAACGTCTATATATCCTAATGGAATAAAGTTGATATGTGCATAATACCAATATAAGGATGGACTTGTTCATTTTGTTTTTTGACCTCAAATAAATGATGTCATTGATGAGGATACTGATAATATGTGAAAAGAGGAAATAACATTTTGGAGGTCAATTGAAGGAAAAATTTATTTATTCATAAGTGAGGTGGCAATGGTTTTATGTTCCAAGCATTGATCCCTATGAATGTTCTAAGGACAATCCTGAAAATTTTGTGTATCGAGAAGGGTGGGGGTTATAACAAGTCTTAAGGTCATAATTACTCTTTGAAGAGGAGTTTAGAGGTGAAAAGCTAACGAAAAGAGGGAGAAAGGAGAAAAAAAGGTGAGTAAGAAGAAAAGGAAGGTGAAGTGCATTAGCGAAAATAAAGTTAAATTGGTTTTAGGTGAAGATATCAAGATGGAAGGAGTAAATTTGTTCTTATGTTGAGATCTTTCCACCAAAAAAACAAAAAACCATTTTTGTTGGTATTTGAATTTTGAATAATACTCTTGTTTTTCCCTCTACTTTCGCTAGAAAAAAATTGAATGTTTGTAAGGAAGTTGGTGGAAGTGGTTATTTCCCAAATTATGAAGGAATGGGAAGGTACCATATGATGGGAATTATTCCATATAATATGTTGATAAACAACCTCTTTGTCAACTAAATAAAGAATGGGAAAGAGTACCCATCTTGTAAATCATTGACGATCCTAGCTACATGGGAGAGAGAAAATCATGATTGAGATAGGGGGCATACACACTAGTCAAGAGGGGATAAGTATTTTCATGTAGAGGAGGAGAAGATATTTTAGATGTGATGTGAGCCAATGCATATAAAATCATCCAAAAAAAGTTGGATTGATACCCCAGAATTGTGTGGGAATTTCTTCAAAAACGTTGGAGCATAGGATAATGAAATCAAAGCCTTGTTGGGTGCATAAGAAGGCACTAGAAAGAGGATATACTTGAGGTACTATGTAGTAATGAATATATATATCATTCTTTTTCTATGCAAATCTAGTGAGGGGGGTGCCTCAAATGTGTGGGGACATTGAGAGCCCTCTTACCCAGAATTTTCATTAGACAAAATTGGTGTAATTAAGGGAGTAGGTATACAAACATTCAAACCATTGAAGTCATTTTCGTGCATTTCCAGATGAGGTTTATTAGTAGTGTAAGGATGTGATACATCATTGAATGGATCAAGAATGAATATAAGAAATGATTTTTTGGTAGGCATGTAATGGTATCAGCATATTAAATTGTTGGTTGTGGGGCCTAATTATTTTATTGATTCAGAGGTCTTGTTTTTATCTATGTTTGGACCACAGTTACTGATGGGGGGGGGGAAGAGGGCTTGTCTCCTACTAATGTCATCGAGGGGTCTAGGAGGTAAGGGAAAATTATTTGGATCCCCCCTAGTGGGGGTTCAAGGGTAGTGCCAGCCCTGAAGAGAACATTTTGGAAAAAGTGCCTTGTATGCCTTGTGAAATATTGTAAATTCATAATCAATTTGGATCATTCATCATTAGGTTACATATTAATGATAAATGTTATGTTATAGTTATTCTTTTCCCTATAAGTGATCGATAAAATATTGTGGATGTTATAATGGATAGTTCATCACAACAAATCTAATAAATTATACTGAAAATTTGAAATCTATATTATGATGGTTTTTTCCTTAGGCTTATATATATACATATATTATGCATGCAATATATTATAAAATGTAGAAAATGGAGAAAAAACAAAAACACAATCATTCACAACTATAATAACACAAGATATGACTGGGACACCCTTTTGAGAGAAAACCTAGTTGGAAGTTGATGTTGCTCTACTCTCTCTTTCTCTGCATGGAATTGGATGCAAGTACAAAGAAGTGATACTTTTATCCTATGGGTTGCTACAATACACAAAACCTCTTTGTTTTCTCTCTCTCTATCCACTCTCAACTACTCTACTCATCCATGGAAGAAAATTCACTTGAATATAATGGAACCCATTTTCTCCTAGTGGTCTGGTAATAATAAAGCATGATGGCATGGTAGTGGTTAAGTTTGACTCCTTCAAATTTTAATTAGAGTTACAATTTCAAAATTTCTAAGTATTATTCAAAATTATTCATCGTGATTATGTGGCTAGCCCATTTTCCATGAATAATGGGGGCTAATGTGTCATCCACTTAAGTCATGGTGGTCAAAACAGGAAGGTCAACTTCAAGGTGGCATAAATTTTGCATAGGAACTTTGATTGAGGCAATTCTCATATTGTTGGAAAGGTATCTTTGTTGAGAATAACACTAGGGAGTGTGCTTTTAAGTTTATTTTTTTTTACCCCAGAAAAAATGTCATTTGACTACTGAAACTACTTTCGTAATGTTCAAACCCCAATTATTCAAACTAGGACTAGCTAGTAAACAATGTATTGTGAGACAATTCCTCCAATTTTTCCACTTTGAAAACATCAAGATGGATGAAAAAAATAACAATCCAATCGAAATCAAGAAGGAAACCCTCTTTTTCATGAGGGAATTGTATTGTAGATGTATATTATTGAGATAACATTGTAGTTGAGAGAGAGGGATTGTGTGTGAGAGAGAAGAGGAGATTGTAGTGGTTGCACCACACACTTCAATCCCTTCATTTTGTTGAATAAAATAAAAGGAATTATTGGATATTTCTTTGTGGATGTAGCGCAAATCGGGTGAACCTATCTGTTGTGTTGTTTCATTTTATATTTTATTTTTGTATTCATTTTGATTTTATTTCTCTATGGTTTTATTCCTAATATAAACCACCTATTTAAGAGACTTCTTCCAAAAATTACCTTCATATTTATGATCCAATAGAGTAATTTCTAGGATCTTACTATAAGTGAGATTGGAGAAGGCTTCCACTTAGTTAACAAGGCACCGTGCCAACATAAACTCAAGAAAGGGAGGATTGTGTAGGCACCTTTAAAAAGGATTTTGCACAACCAATTTCAAGTAGAAATATATTTATTAACCTAAGGTGACTTGTTGTAACCTTTAATGGAACTCGAAACACCCATAATTACTTTTTGAGGTACTCTAGAAATACAATCAGGGTTACACCTATCAAAGCTTATGAAGTTGGGAGTGATAAATATTATTTAAGGGTCATTATATGTAATGTGAAAAGGGGAAAATCAATTCTTCTCAAAACAAAAATTTGATGAAAGGTATTGGGAAGTAATGACATTTAATAGAGAATTCTAGGCCTTTTGTAGCACTTTTTTTTATTCTTTACTGTGTCATCGTGATCAAGAATCACA
This sequence comes from Pinus taeda, assembly GCA_000404065.3. NCBI lineage: Eukaryota > Viridiplantae > Streptophyta > Pinopsida > Pinales > Pinaceae > Pinus > Pinus taeda. Next base: position 649,219 of record APFE030150863.1, on the reverse strand, counting down.
TAGAGTGGCATTTTGCTCATGCTTGGACAATGGTATTCATTTTATAAATAAGCCACATTGACTTTAGATTAAAAGTAGCATTTTGTTGCAGTAAAGTTCATAATGACATTGCGATCAAGGTTACAATACATAAGACATGATTGAGGCAAATTTTTGTAATAAAATTGAGGATTCTATTCAAGAGAGGTCAAATGAAAAATTGTTAACATATTTCATCCACCTTTCATAAGTAAATTACATAGAAGAGATAAGATCCCTAACAAACCCTTGTTTAAGGCCATATGATACACCACATTCACAAGCCCATCATGGCATGAAAAATATTGGAATGTAGGGTCTCATCACTCATTAGAAAAAGGTTGTAGATTTCCCCTCTAGAGATTTGATGATATGATGTAACTCTATTCAAAGCTCGATTTACATTTGTTGCCAGGCTTTACAGAAATTACTATTGGGGTTCAATGCACTGAGTAGTTCATCATGATCTCATAAAGACCTACATTTTGGATAGAATTATATTTCTTCCATACATTATTAGGGGCACATATGACCACTTTTCATTCACTACTAGGCATTCCCTATCATTTTGCATTTTTTATCTTTTATTTTTAACGTATTCTATTTTTAAAATCGAATTCCACTTAGGATAACATGTAGCACTAACTAGACATTGATTGGAAGATGACATGGCTATTTTAACTTCATAAATTAGTAATACCTCATGCATAAGACTTCCTAGAGTGAGTATGCACTTTATCCCAACTTTGTATAAGTCAACTGCCATTTTTCTCTCTCTTCCCCTTGTTAGTTGACATTTAGTCCTATTTTAGAGTTTAGATAGTTATTGTTTTTCATTTGAGAGTCGTTAATAAGTTATAACTGATTTATAACTCCACATAATTCCAATTCACTCCATTTTAGGATATTTTTCTAATTTTGGGTCTCCCTGTTTAATTTTGACTTATTTGCCAACTAAGGAAAGCACTTTTGAGTTACATTGGGTGCATACACATGGAACCCTAATGTAATTCCAATTGGTTGGCCTCCTAGGGAGTCTATATATTGTATTCATGTTTAGCAATAAAATATAATAAGGTTTTATTAGTAATTTAAATTTCCTCCCTCATTCATTACTCAATTTATTAACAATTTTATTCTCCTTGTTTTTCACGTAGCTAATCTAATATTTTTTTTCACTCTTAGATCCTTTGATTGTGCTTAAAATCAAACACGATATTAGAGCACAAGTGAGTTTGTGAAGAATACTGATATTTTATTGTATTTTTTACAAGGTTAGAATAATCCATAGAGAATGGACCAACTCAAAATGATCCTCATTCATTTCATTTATTTTTACTGGAAGGCAAATATTCTTCTATTTTTGTGTAGTAAGAGACTCTATAGGATTATAATGGGTGCCAAAATTGAGCCTACATCAGCCATTGAGAAATTGAAATACTTAAAAGTATGGATGAAGCCTATGAAAATATTTATTGTTTTATGTCCCCTTATCTACTCTTTCATGTTAAGTCATGCTTAACACCTAAAGGAATTTGGACAAAATTGGAGATATTTTTTCATAAGCAGGATGAGCTGAGAGGACACTGGCCGGAGAATGAGTTGATTATAGTAGATCCAAAAAAAATCGAGAATATAAATTTCTTTTTTCTCAAGAGTTTGGTGACACAAGTAAAAGCTTGCGGGATACATAGGAAGAAGGAACAATTAATCCTTTCAATATTCTATATTTGTCTCTTCTTTCCATACTGCTAAACTCTCAATGGGTAAGAATTGGAAGATGCCATTTTTGTATTCTTTCACTGAATCCTTGATATATAACTATATTAAGATCATCACATTATGGATCTTAAGCCTTTGAAACCGTATGTTCTTACAATGAAGGCTGATAACAAGAAAGGAAAGCAAAAAACAAGGGATATTGATCACATAAATGGATAAAGCTCTCAATATAATGAGGAGGCTAAGATCCTAAGGGTGAAAAATATAAGAAAGAAAAATAAATACACAACTACTGCAACAAGGGGTTCCATACAAAGCGTTATCGTATGGTGAATATAACTGATCTAAGGGTTAAAGTACTTTGGTAACATAATCTAGATGACTATATTCCAAAAATTGCCAAGAAGAAGATTTAAGACAATCCATTGGAGGATCAAGGTATGGATCAGTTGTAGCGGCTACAACCATCCTCCAAATTTTTTTCCTTAACTTTGTTTTGGAGCCTCCCTACCTATTACATAACATTTTTTCACTATCCTTGTACTCCCCATTCCTCAATCCTGGAGGACCTCTATAGTGACCCTCACATGTTTCCCTGCTGTTAGAGTCGGTCTTGTTAGTCCTCCGTCAGAGATCACAACTCTTTTTTCATTTCATTTTTAGATGTCTCGCTCAATTCACTTAGTTTCATTTCGCTAGGGGCATGCCATACTCTGACGGAAGGACCTTGTTCTTCATTCCCCTCATGCTTTATCCTATTGGCTTAGGTTTGTTGGTCGAATCAATTCTCAGGTCATTTGCAGTCCTGTTTGATGTCTAGGTCAGCAAAAGAGTTATTTTAGTCACTAGGTCTAGGGTTTAGTTAATTTAGTTTAGTGTCTAATAAAGCCAGTAGGCCATGAAGATGTTTCTACTAAGTTTTCATAATTTTCATCACCAATAATGCTGAGAATAATTCTTCTTCAAAACTCTATTTTGAAGAAGAAATCGTCAAAATTGTTTTTTGTAATAAATATGTAATTGTTAAGGTTTTTTAAGTTCTACAAATCTCCAGGCCCAGCCCTAGTCACCTTTGCCGAAATTCCAGCCATCTATTCCTGCAAAGCAGACAAAGAAGTCCATCATAAAATCATAAAGGAAGAAAAACAGAGTTAGTGCAGAAAGTATTTGGAAATGGATGGGTGATTGTTCTGGCTATTAGAAATGTTACAAAATATGCAGCACCGCTATGGCTACTCCTTCGCTTTCTATCCACTTCAGCCATTATGTGTACCAGAGTCCCAGGCAGCGGTAATAGCATTCCAGATATTGGGTGGAGAAGCTCAGACACTGCAGATTATGTTAAAACCACATGAGACAGTCATTGCTAAGCCTTGTATGATGTGCTATATGTCTGGATCTATTGAAATGGAAAACCTATTGCCTCCAGGTATATGGAAATGGTTTTTTGGAAGAATTTTTCAACCATGGCATTTGTAAAGTATGGCTCCCAAGACGGTTTTGTTGGAGTGGCGGCAGCATCTCTTGCAAGAATACTTCCGATTGATCTGGTCACTTTTGGTGGAGAAATTTTTTGTCAGCCAGATGCATACCTCTGTTCACTTAATGATGTGACAATATCAACTACGGTGAATGGGAGGGCACATCCTGGAGTTGTTGGTGGCGAGATAATTTTGAGACAGAAACTAATTGGATGCGGCCTTTCTTTTATAGTTGCAAGAGGGTCTATTTTATAGAAAAATTTGGCACCTGGAGAAGTACTAGTTGTTGATGCAGCATGTGTTGTTGTTGTGTCAAGCACTATAGATTCCCACACTAAATATACGGGTCCTGGTATTGTTTTCATCCAAATTTTACCATTTCATCGCCTTTCTCAAAGAATAGCATGTGGAGTTACGTCTCCAAACGTTCGTGACAGTCCATTATTCTTTATTCAAATGGGTATATTCAAATCTGTCATCCCTGCAAAATTTGATACAAAGTTTCATCATTCAAGTTCAAAAGTCAGAGAAAACATTACAAAAATGGGTTTGAGTTATGTGCGCGGCGCATTGGTAGTAGGCACAGCGCACATAGGCTATGCGATGCACTGGGCACATTTCCACAATGTTTTTCTCCATTGGCGTGGCACATACAGTGAGCGCGGTGCATTGGGCCTACCGCGCAGCGGATAGGGCCAACAAGCAGTTTTCACACTGCCTTTGAATAAAGTTCATTGCCTTTGCTCTCATATGCCCTGATACTCAGGAAGTGCAATTGTAAAGACGATCGTCGGGCATCTAGATACCATCACAATTCAGCATCGATTGATCTAGAAATCCCAGGGATCGTCATTATATATCGAGCATTTCTGAGGGGAATTCATTCGATGCCTTCGAATTTCAGGGTTTGGATTGAACAGGGGAGTTTCACGACCCCAAAATATGGGTGTTTTATTTGATATCACTACCATTGACGATTGGCATGGTGGCTACCACGCTCAAGTATTTCACTGGCCTGGAGGTTCCTCGATGCGTTATGTTCATTGTTGGCTATGCGTGGTTCTATTCCTTATCCATAATTATACTCGTGCCGGCCGATATCTAGACCACCATCACTGGCCAAGATAAAGGAGGAATCGCTTTCTTTTGGATTTGTCATTCTCATTATCATGCTTAAAATTTGGGGTGGTGGGATAATTGGCCTGGCAATGGCATGCTTGAATACTTTCGGTCTTGTTACAGGTGCTTTTCTTCTGGGCTTTGGTTTAATTGAAATTCCTAGAAGCATTTGGAGGAATGAAAATTGGAACTACCGACAGAAAATTCTGTCCCATCGAGTTGCAAAGACAGCTGTTAAACTTGACGATGCTCATCAAGAACTTTCAAATGCATTTGTGATTGCCCAGGCTACTTCAAATCAGATGTCCAAGCAAGATCCATTACGACCTTACATGGATGTGATTGATAATATGCTGCTCCATATGACTAGAAAAAATCCGAACTTCAAACCATCAGGATGAAGATTAGGGGAAGATGACATGGATTATGACACTGATGAAAAATAAATGGCTGCCCTTAGGTATCAACTAAGCAAAGCTGTAGAGGAATATTATCGTTACAAAAGTGAAGTACATAAGCAATGTGTGTGAGGCACTTGAGCTGGAGGATACAATTAAGAACTATGAGCATGGTAGCTCTACAGAATGGCGTTACACATCAAGTTTCCGCCGGCCTCGCATTGGTACTTTTGGACGGTACTTGGATATAATGGAGTGGGTCTGGCGGTGTGTTCTTAAGAAGTAGCTTGAGAGAGTCTTAGCAGTTGTTATGGGGTCTATGTCAGCTGTTATTTTATTGGCAGAGGCTACACTAGTGCCAAGTGGGGTTGATCTTTCCCTATTCTCTATCCTCATTAAAGTTGTTGGTGAACAAGAGATGCTAGTGCAGGTTACAGCATTTGTTCCTCTAATATATGTGTGCATCCGAAAATATTTTTCTCTTTTCAAGCTTGGGATGTTCACTTTCTATTCCTTGACACCTGGCCCTTCATTTCATAGATCCAAACATTTGGCAAGCGAAGTGGGAAGGTGAAAAGTCAAAAACTAAATGCCTAAATATAAAGCGAAGAATAGGAATAGGATCCCATTTCCTATTTTTGACTTCAGTTATGATCTGTAGCTACAGTTGTCACCTTTTTCATTGGTCATCAAAAAGTTTCAAGTGGACTAATGTAACATTGTTCTGTCTATAGAATAGATGGACGGTTCATTTCCTATCCTCAGGATTTTAGTTGTAACAGCTCCCTATTTTCATCAATCTATTTTCCCATAGATTCAGTCTATTTATTGTATTGAAAATCTTTTGTAAAGGGGGGGAGAGTTCTGAGAAAAAGTTTGGGAGGAAAAAACCCAGCACTATCACTGTACAGTTTTGACAGAGGATTAATTAAATGGTGCAGCTCTGACTTATAAGATTCTTGCGGTATTAATTTAGCATGTTTTTATTCCCTTATGTTTCATATGTCTTTGTTATGTTTGTCCATCCATTCATGATCATTTCCAGCTGAATACTTTTAAGTGAGAAAGGTCGAATTTAGTCATTACTCTACCTTGAGGAAGTGTTCAGACTTTTATGTGTTTTCTTCTTCCTGGAAAGGATTCATACATTAATGCCCTTTTCAGCTTTCTTAAACAGTCTTTTCACCCCATTTAAATTCAATTTGATTGCTAAAACCTCATGCCTATCTCACCTTATGAAATATCCTGTGCCTTTGGTTAAAACTCTACTCATGCTGCCCTTGTCCCATACAGCGCAGAAACTCAACCATTTATTGAATTAACTCTTTCATATCAGTTTACTAGCCTAAAATCATTATCAGTTTTGCATTTGGGTCATCTTAGGCTCTATTGGATATATTTTGCCAAGATAGACCCAGAGAGAACCCCCTCCTGTCCTCGTAGGGCTAGCTACGAGGCTGAGAATGGTTTGTGGTTACCCTCAATTTTGTCTTCCTTCAGCCTAATGCAGATTTAGGCTCTAACATAGTGGCGACTCCACTGGGGAAGAAAATGGTTTGCTTGAAGTTTGTTTTTCCCTAGTACATATCTCAAGTTTAGAGTTGATTATTGATGGTGAACAACGATCAGACATAAGAAGGTGGAGCAGGTTGCAAGAATATATGCTCCCATGAGCCAAGATCACATCCCAGGTTTTCCGAATAAAATTCCCAAGGTGGATTGGCTTCAGAATTTGCCTATGTTCAGAAATGTGGAAGGTAATGATGCTGCTCTTCATCTAGTGAAATTTCACATTGATGTGCATAAACTAAAGATCAATTTTCCTGAAGACTATTTGATGAAAATGTTTATGGCTGCTCTAGAAGACGAAGACCGATCTTGGTATGAAAGTTTGGCACCTTCTTCTATTCATTGTTTAAAATTTTTTCACACAATATTCTTTGAAAGTTATAAAGAATCGTATCCATCCTTGGCTTTAGTTCAGGATTGTTGTAGCCATGTTCATAGTATTATTAAAGATATTGAGAATTTTTATGGGCGTGATGACTTAATGGACGGAGAAATCATGGAAGCATTGTATGAAAAACCACTTCAGCAGCATAAAGACGATCATGAAAATTTGCAGCAGAATCAGGATTGTAGTACGGTGGAAGATGAAGGAATTTTGCATCTTGACAGTCAACAAGAATTACATGAAATGGATCAACAGTCTGAGGAAAATTTGTACACTCCTTCACTTGAAAATATTGAAGAAAATCATTGTTCGTGCAAGAGAAAACGAAAAGAATTATCTCCTTTGTCTGAGGATGAAATAGATCAACTCTTGAACAGACATGTTACAGCTCCAGTTAACGCAGTTCTGCAGTGTGCACATGGTCAAGAAGGTGATGGTGGAAATTCTTCCTCTTCTGAAAAGGATGACAGTCCTGTAAGCAGCTTTATAGATCAGCAGGTTGAAAATGACTATATGGTTGAAAGTAATGAAAGAAAAAGTGTCGTTTCAGAGCTGTCCATAGAAGAAGACAGCATGCAGAGAAATCAAGTTTCAAATTCAGAATGTGATAATGTTAAGACAACCATTTCAGATGTAGATTCAGATTGTGATGACCAAGAAAACCTTGTACTAAGTCCCTTGAAAGAGAATTCTGTTGTTAAAATCATCGGCAATGAAGAAGACAGAGCTATGGATCCAAATGTTCTCATGTCATCAGAACAAAGCCTTTATAAAGAGGTAATGCAGTCAGTTCATGAACAACAAGATGAGATCTCCGCTCAAGTAAGTGAAAAGGTTTCCTTGGATGAAATATTGGTAGATGATGGGAATGTCATATTTGAGTATCAAGAACCATCCGAAGTTTCTTTTCTCATGATTGATGAACTTAATGAGGCACATCATAATCTGGTTGTTTTATCATATGAAGAAAAATATATTCAGACTATAGAAGACCAAAGCAATCAAAATTTCCATTCAGATTCTTCTTCATATGTCTCATGTTTTGAAATGTTTTTTGAAGAGGAAATCAGCTCATCTACTTGTTCATAATTTTTTGAGGACCAGGAACTTGCTTTTACTGAAGTACATGATGAAGGAGGATCGGAATCAAAAGAAAAAGACACTTTGTTTTGTCAGCAGGAGGTCAATCCTCATGTTTTTCATGACCCAATGGAAAATTTGTTGCAGTCAACAATGAAGGTGATTATTGTAGTATTCAGTGATGAAGGAGATCATGGTCAATCATGTTTTTGGATGCCTAGTCACCAGTATCTGTTGTTGACTAGAAGCTCTGATCAATAAAATCAATCAAGAAGGCATTTGCTTGATTGGTTGCATTGGAATTCTGATATAGTTTGATTGCATATTGTCTTGTCAGAAACACAGGTGGTCATGTAATACCACCAAGCTTTAAGTTCTAAGTTCAGGTCTTAGTTTGTTACAGTCAAGTTTTTTTTTTTTTTTTAGTCATTTCAGTTTAAAGTTGAGTTAGTTTGAGTCAAAGTCTTGTGTTGTTTGTTGAAATAATGGACTCCATAGCCTAATGGATGAAGGCACTGTCTAGATCTTCTAGAGATCTGCCGTTCTTGGCACCTCTGAGGAGCTACCATCCCCATTGGAGCTAATGTTAGAGTCGGTCTTGTTAGTCCTCTGTCGGAGATCACAACTCTTTTTGCTTTTTCATTTTTAGATGTCTCGCTCAATTCACTCAGTTGCATTTCCCTAGGGGCATGCCATACTCCGATAGAAGGACCTTGTTCTCATTCCCCTCATGCTTTATCCTACTGGCTTAGGTCTGTTGGTCGAATCAATTCTCAGGTCATTTACAGTCATGTTTGATGTCTAGGTCAGAAAAAGAGTTAAGGTCAACAAAAGAGTTATTTTAGTCATTAGGTCTTGGGTTTATTTAATTTAGTTCTCGAGGTTTCTAATAAAGCCAGCAGGCCATGAAGATGTTTCTACTAAGTTTTCATAATTTTCATCACCAATAATGTTGAGAATATTCTTCTTCAAAACTCTGTTTTGAAGAAGAAATCGTCAAAATTGTTTTTTGTAATAAATATGTAATTGTTAAGGTTTTTTAAGTTCTACAGATCTCCAGGCCCAGTCCTAGTCACCTTTGCTGAAATTCTAGCCATCTATTCCTGCAAAGCAGACAAAGAAGTTCATCATAAAATCATAAAGGAAGCAAAATAGAGTTAGTGCAGAAAGTATCCGGAAATGGATGGGTGATTGTTCTGGCTATTAGAAATGTTGCAAAAGATGCAGCACCGCTATGGCTGCTCCTTCGCTTTCTAATCCACTTCAGCCATTATGTGTACCAGAGTCCCAGGTAGTGGTAATACCATTCTAGATATAGGGTGGAGAAGCTCAGACACTGCAGATTATGTTAAAACCACATGAGACAGTCATTGCCAACCTGGTATGATGTGCTATATGTTTGGATCTATTCAAATGGAAAACATATTTCCTCCAGGTATATGGCAATGGTTTTTTGGAAGAATTTTGCAACCACGAAATTTGTGAAGTCTGGCTCCCAAGATGGTTTTGTTGGAGTGGCGGCAGCATCTCTTGCAAGAATACTTCCGATTGATCTGGTCACTTTTGGTGGAGAAATTATTTGTCATTCAGATGCATACCTCTGTTCACTTAATGATGTGACAATATCAACTACAGTGAATAGGAGGGCGCATCCTGGAGTTGTTGGTGGCGAGAGAATTTTCAGACAGAAACTAATTGGATGCGGCCTTGCTTTTATAGCTGTAAGAGGGTCTGTTGTACAGAAGAATTTGGCACCTAGAGAAGTACTAGTTGTTGATGCAACATGTGTTGTTTCTGTGTCAAGCACTATAGACTCCCACACTAAATATACAGGTCCTGGTATTGTTTTCATCCAAAGTTTACCATTTCATCGCCTTTCTCAAAGAATAGCACATGTAGTTACGTCTCCAAACGTCCTTGACAATCCATGATTCTTTATTCAAATGGGTATATTCAAATTTGTCATCCCTGCAAAATTTGATACAAATTTTCATCATTCAAATTCAAAAGTCAGAGGAAACATTACAAAAATGGGTTTGAGTTGTGTGCGCGGCGCATTGGCAGTAGGCACAGCGCACATAGGCTGCGCGACACACTGGGCACATTTCCACAGTGTTTTTCTCCATTAGCGCGGTGCATACAGTGAGCGCGGCACATTGGGCCTACCACGTGACACATAGGGCCAACAAGTAGTTTTCACACTGCCTTCAAATAAAGTTCATTGCCTTTGCTCTCATTTGCCTCGATACTCAGGAAGTTCAATTGTAAATACGATCACCGAGCGTCTAGATACCATCACAATTCAGCATCGATTGATCTAGAAATCGTAGGGATCGTCATTATATATCAAGCATTTATGAGGGGAATTCGTTCGATGCCTTCGAATTTCATGGTTTGGATTGAACAAGGGAGTTTCACGACCCCAAAATATGCGTGTTTTATCTGATATCGTTGCCATTGACGATTGGCATGGTGGCTGCCATGCTCAAGTACTTCGTTAGCCCAGAGGTTCCTCGATGTGTTTTGTTCACCATTGGCTATGCTTGGTTCTATTCCTTATCCATAATTATACTCGTGCCGGCCGATATATGGACCACCATCACTGGCCAAGATAAAGGAGGAATCGCTTTCTTTTGGAGTTGTCATTCTCATTCTCATGCATAAAAGTTGGGGTGGTGGGATAATTGGCCTGGCAATGGCATGCTCGAATACTTTCAGTCTTGTTATAGGTGCTTTTCTTCTGGGCTTTGGTTTAATTGAAATTCCTAGAAGCATTTGGAGGAATGCAAATTGGAACTACCGACAGAAAATTCTGTCCCGTCGAGTTGCAAAGATCGTTGTTAAACTTGATGATGCTCATCAAGAACTCTCAAATGCATTTGTGATTGCCCAGGCTACTTCAAATCAGATGTTCAAGCGAGATCCATTAGGACCTTACATGGATGTGATTGATAATATGCTGCTCCAGATGACCAGAGAAAATCCAAACTTCAAACCATCAGGGTGAAGATTGGGGGAAGATGACATGGATTATGACACTGATGAAAAATCAATGGCTGCCCTTAGGTATCAACTAAGAAGAGCTGCAGAGGAATATTACTGTTACAAAAGTGAAGTACATAAGCAATGTGTGTGACATGCTTGAGCTGGAGGATACAATTAAGAACTATGAGCATGGTAGCTCTACAGAATGGTGTTACACATCAAGTTTCCGTCAGGCTCGCATTGGTACTTTTGGGTGGTACTTGGATATAATGGAGTGGGTCTGGTGGTGTGTTCTTAAGCAGTAGATTTAGAAAGTCTTAGCAGTTGTTCTAGGGTCTATGTCAGCTGCTATTTTATTGGAAGAGGGCCACACTAGTGCCAAGCGGGGTTGATCTTTCCCTATTCTCTATCCTCATTAAAGTTGTTGGTGAACAAGAGATGCTAGTGCAGGTTACAACATTTGTTCCTCTAATGTACATGTGCATCTGCACATATTTTTTTCTTTTCAAGCTTGGGATGTTCACTTTCTATTCCTTGACACCTGGCCCTTCATTTCATAGATCCAAACATTTGGCAAGAGAAGTGGGAAGGTGAAAAGTCAAAAACTAAATGCCTAAATATAAAGCGAAGAATAGGAATAGGATCCCATTTCCTATTTTTGACTTCGGTTATGATTTGTAGCTACGGTTGTCACCTTTTTCATTGGTCATCAAAAAGTTTCAAGTGGACTAATGTAACGTTGTTCTGTCTATAGAATAGATGGACGGTTCATTTCCTATCCTCAGGATTTTAGTTGTAACAGCTCCCTATTTTCATCGATCTATTTTCCAAGAGATTGAGTCTATTTATTGTATTGAAAATATTTTGTAAAGGGGGGGAGAGTTCTGAGAAAAAGTGTGGGTGGAGAAAACCCAGCACTATCACTATACAGTTTTGACAGAGGATTAATTAAATGGTGTAGCTCTATTTATAAGATTCTTGTGGTATGAATTTAGCATGTGTTTCTTCCTTTATGTTTCATATATCTTTTTTATGTTTCACCATTCAGTCATGATCGTTTCCAGCTGAATACTTTTAAGTGAGAAAGGTAGAATTCATTCATTGCTCTGCCTTAAGGAAGTCTTTAGAATTTTATGTGTTTTCGTCTTCCTGGAAAGGATTCATACATTAATGCCCTTTTCAGCTTTCTTAAATAGTCTTTTCACCCCATTTAAATTCAATTTGATTGCTAAAACCTCATGCCTATCTCGCGTTATGAAATATCCTATGCCTTTGGTTAGAACTCTTCTCATGCTTCCCTTGTCCCATATAGCCCAGAAACTTAGTCATTTATTGAATTAACTCTTTCATATCAGTTTACTAGCCTAAAATCATTATCATTTTTGCATTTGGGTCATCTTAGGCTCTATTGGATATCTTTTGCCGAGATAGACCTGGAGAGAGCCCTCTCCTGTCCTTGTAGGGCTAGCTACGAGGCTGAGCATGGTTTGTGGTTATCCTGAATTTTGTCTTCCTTCACCCTAAGGCAGATTTAGGCTCTAACACCTGGCATGAAGAACATGTCCCTACATCCCTTTTCATCTACAAAACATTTCCATCTTACATCATTTCCGAAGAATATTCCTTCAAGTTCAATTTTGAAGACTAGTGCTAGTGCTTAGTTCCTTCCCTGTGCCAAGTTGCAGAGTTCTAAAACTAGGACTAGCACCGAATAACCCAAGTGAGCCATTTATCACCCGTGCCGACCATCTTTTGGCAAGTTTTTAAAAATGGACTCGAAGCTTCCAGGTCTAGAAGCTTCGTGAACATATGTCTCGTAAATGGTTGAGCAAGACAGAGCCGAGAGAGTCTGTTTGGATTCCTTTCCCCTATTAAAATGGAAAAAACTCGAAGAGATAAAGCCTCTCCCACCGTAAGAGGATCCATTTCCCCTCCATCAAAGATATATAAACTCCTCATTTTACAACCTCAGCTAGCTAATGAAAGGGCTAAAATATGCAAATCTTGAGAGCCACATTGGGAACCTTAGCCTTCTAGTTTGTGTCTAAAGGGAGAATAAGCTTATAGTGTTTGGTTTGGAGCAAAGGGAAAGAGTCCTTGAACTTCCATTATTTTGAGGGTGAATCATGAGATTCTTTTTGTGGCGCTGGAACCTGGAAATGCCAAAGAGAACCTGCAATGTCAAGGCTTTGATTGTATTTCTCTTTGAAGTTTTATTAATACAACTAATGGTTTATTTCCTATATTGTGTGTAATATTACATTTGATAGCTTAAAACTCCTTGACCTTTTAAGTACATTGAATTTGATTTTATGCTATCATGTTTGTTGTTATTACTTTGATGTTTGTTTCAGGTGTTTAAATGGAAGGAAGCTAGAGAAAGGAAGCAAGATCACCATCAAGTGGATTAACGCTTTAAGAGGTAGGCCCTCTTATTTGATTATAATCTAAGGGAATTTACATTAGATTGTCGTGTTTGTGGCTAGACCCACTATTGGGCTAGAGAGATCATTTTTGTTCGCAAAGGAGATTTACCTACTACAAAAATTGGCGACTCCGTTGGGGATCCATCCCTCTATTTGGATTGCTTGCATTTCATGATTTTTGTTGACTTTTGTGATATCACTCTTTGTTTTGGTTTTAGGTGCATTACACTGTCTAATGCCCGGGTTCTTGAATTTAGAGTGACAGGTCTAGTTTTGATTTCAGAATTTTTTTATTTTTTCCTTGAAATCCTTAATCAACATTGTTTATTTTTTTACAGTCGCGCTGACTAGTGCGATTTACTCTTAAACAGTCACGTCATACCCCCTTGTGGCACTTGATGTCAGTTAGGTAGTCGCACCAATTCTTGTATGTTAAAATTAGGGTTTCTCCTGAATCATTGTCGGTGTGCCTTGTCCTCTTAAGTCCTATTTGTTGGCTTGTTTGCCTGTATTCTCCCTGACTAGAAGGCTTCGTTAGCATGATTGGTTTGAATTTTCGTTACTCGATTTTTTGATTTTTTGGATGGTTTGTGTCCCTAGGGAATCTAGGTCACTGTCCATTCATTCATTTTTTTGCTCATCGAGTTGAGTTGTTAGTTTGCTGCTGCATGCATTTCATATTTAGTCCTTACATCTATATTGATTTGTTTCAATTGGACAAGTAGAAGTTTCATTTGTTCTTCTCTTGATTGAACGTATCTTTTCAAGAATAGATTACATTGCTTGTTTTGCTTCGATTTATTCTTTGTATGATTGGTTTTAAAGGAGTTCTCTTTATCGTGCTTTGCATATAATTGATGTTTAGTTGTTTGAAATTTTCATTGAAATTTTTCTGTGAAGGATTCATTTTATCATTCCATTGAAAAAATACATCATTCTAGTTTGTTAAATTTATATGTTACATCAAGTAGCATCATTGAAAGCTAGAATTGCATCATCATGAGAATTTGAAATGAAAGGAACTTCTTTTATTGTTGAAAGGACTAGTTGAAGTGCATTTGATAGGAAGTGGAAAGAATTTTCATTATTTTGTTTTGAAAGTGAAGTAGTGAAGTGTCATTTTGCTTTCAGTCACTTGGTTGTTGCATTGATTGTTTTCTCTACTCTCAATTAGTGTAAACATTCATCGAATTGAAAGAGATTTGTCTCATAGAGCTACATATAGGAGTTTTTTCAAGTGACATCAATAGGGCCTGAAAACTAAGACTTAATTTCAATAGAAACTTCTAAAATGTATTCAATGAACCTAAGGCACATTTGAAACTAAACGCTCACATTTAGAGGTCTAAGCTAGAGACATGTTCCAACATCTTTAAACCTAGCAGTTGTCATTTGCTTCGGGACTAGACAACGCTAGTACATACATGTGCTCCTCTTAACATCATGTATATAAAGGGATACCCCACTAGGTTTGCAATCCTATCCATAGGAAGCCGAGTCTACCGCCCCGTAAATTTGATGCACCAAATGCAACATTTGGGGAGATTGTCTACCCATACTTCTTAGTTTGCCGGGAGGTATTCTAAAATTCATGGTTACCTTGTAATCCTTTTGCCTAGGTTATCCTAAGAAGTCATATTGGTCTTTTTGACTCTTTAAATTTGAAAGATCATCGAGCACTTGTCCTTTCGAGCTCATTTAAACCGAAAGTGACTAGAGTCATCTTTTCTTTTTTCTTGACTCTTAAAACATGAAATGGAATCAGTTTGTTTCAACATATTAATTTTTTTCTTTTTCCCATGATCACATCACATTCTTGATAGTCTTTTTATGGACCACATTGTGAGTATACCTTTAATATATTTTAAATAAGCCGTGAAACTAATCTCTTTTCTCTTTTTGTTTGAGACAAAGTCACCATGGCTAAACCATCAATTTCACCTAGTTCCTCTTTGACTCCTCCATCTGAAAGATCGTCTGAGGAGCCTCTCCCTAAACTCCCACAGTCACTCGAGGATCAAGTTGTTGAGCTTGGAATTGTTCTGAGTGTTCAACCTTTGTCATCTCATCCTCCTCAATCAGATACTAGGTCACCTTATGAATCTGGCCTAGAATCTCTGGATAATCCTATCCAGACTCTCAAGAGTCCCCTAAATCATAAAGATTAGCAAGGACCTTTTTTTTACCCTTCGAATCCTTTGTTTGATCCTATTGTGATATCACCACAGCATCCATACAGTTCGTACGATCGAGCTGGTATTCCTTTGGAATTATCTCCTCAAACATCTTCGGTTGTCTGTCGTCATTTGTTTCCACCCATGGAATTAGAAGGCAAGACCCTAGTCTCCTCTCTGGGTCACTCAAAGGTTTTTGATACACATACTCCTCACATAGTTGATGAACAGGGACATTTGTTCCCTCCAAAAGTTTTCCCTTACATGCGAAGCATTCAAACCAGCGTTTAACCTAAGTATAGCGAGAATTTATTTCCGCATGGTTATACCTCTCTAGCTTAGCTGGTTTTGGGCACTCCTAGTGTCTTGTAATTATATAAAAACCCCATCTGGTCTTCCGACGCTATGCTTACCTCAAGTATGTTCATTCAGAACTTGGCCTCTCGATTGATTGTAAAAACTATAGTCACTTCAGTTCTAGTGCAACTCACCATCCTGTCTCCACTTGTTTCGTTGTTTCAATTGATTCTTCTAGTTCAACTAATAATCTCAAGTCAAGTCTCAGTAAGTTCTTCTACCCCTCTTGTGAGTGGACAGAGTGTGCCACCACATGGGGGGGAAAATCCAAATACCTCCATGATGTTTTGTGCAACTAATGTGAGTAGCTCACAAACTCACATGGTTGGAATGAATAAACCCTCTTACGGTGCCATTTTGAACCCTGCTGGTCCATCTGCATCAAGTAACATCCAATACCAACAGCCGAATCCTACTGGTCAATGTCAAGCAACGTCCAGTACTAGCAGACATATGTGGCTCAGGTTTTGTTCCAACTTCCTTATGTTCCATATGGTTCACAAGCGATGGTAAATCCACCTTACATCCCTCTAGCTGGGCCCTATGTTTAGCCTGGTCCATCCACTATGCCTGGTGGATATGGCCAGACCCGATTCAGAAACTTTCAAGGTGTCACCTCGGGAACTGTCCAAATACCCTTACTGCCACAAGGACAACTTTTGCAACAACAAGGGAAACCCTTGTAGAAGCAAGGGAAACCTTCGCAACAATAAGGGAAATCCTTGCAGTAGCAAGGGAAGGTAGTGCAACAACAAGGACAATTGCAACAACTGCAGGGGCAACCCTTGCACCAGTTGCAACAAACTTTGCAATCGCAGATGCAGTTTGTTCACTAGTCCTCCCAACCTATGTCCCCAAAAGGTCAACCTCTGCATCCATAGGGACAACCTTTATGACAACAAATCTAGCCTTTACAACAACAAGGTCAACCTGGGCAGAAGCAACCCTTGTATTCATATCGGCAAGGTCTGCCTTTGCAAGGTCAAGGTCAAGTCCTGCAGCAACAAGCTGAAAATCCTTATGGCCAAGGGAAATAGATTCAGAATCCTTATGTCTAGGGGTAGTAGGTGAAAAATCCTTATGTCCAAGGGTAGGAGGTTCAAAATACTCATGTCCAGGGGCAGCAGGTGCAAAATCTGTATGTCCAAGGTCAACATACTCAATATCCTTTTAACCTATATGTTGCTTATAAACAGCTTATGGAAGAACAATATCAAGGCCACCCAGGGTAGAATCCTCCCTATGGGTAAGGTAACCTATAATGGGGGAAAAATCAAATGCCATATTGACAAAATCCTCCACTGTGGGGGCAAAATCCTTACCGACAAGGATGGGTTCTATAGTCTGGGCCTACTCAGAGACCCCGAATGTTTTTTAATATGAAATTGCCATTGTTGGCCACATTGGAGCTACCAAATGTTCCTATACTCATGAATGATCCCATTATTCTTTCTCCATAATGGCCTCCAGTTCTATCCAAGATTCCAAGTGACTGTCTGAAGTTTGACGGAAAAGCGAAGGAGGATCCACAAGCCCATGTGATGACATATCACCTCTGGTGCTCCTCCAATTTGTACATTGATGATTCCATTCGTCTCCGAATTTTTCAACAAACTGTCATAGGAGCTGCAGTAGAGTGGTACATCGAATTGCCTGAAGTCAACATTCTCGCTATGGCTTTCCTCACTCATTTCCAATTGCTAGTTCGCTATGAAACTAGCACCCATCTACTTATGTCACTTTAGCAAGACATTGTGACCCATATCTTTGATCATATCCATGAATGGAGGCGTTGACGTCACTTGATCAAGTTTGAAATTGCTGATCAGTTGTTGACAGAATGGTTCACCAAATCATTCATTAGTAAAATTGCTGAGGACATAACTATGGGTGGGTGTGTTACTAAGGAGCAAGCCATCACTCATGCCCAGTATTCAGACCTCGTCTACACACAATCTGGCACATTATATAATATGTTACCTGATGTTCCAAGACCATCATCATAATAACATCGAAGTCTCTAGCTACCCCACCTATTGATGGAGTGATTGGTTCTGTGTCTCAGAGCCCCACGAAATCTTCTTCCAAGCAGAAGGTGGTCTCAAACACTAGTTCCAATGATCCCTCTTGAAAGTCACCTAGTCCTGGTAAAACCTCTGAGGTTCACACTGTCCAGTCTATCACAGTGGAAAAATCCTCTAAGGGTAAAAATAAGGGCAAAGGCAAGGCCAAAGCTGATGCCTTGAAACAGGGCCCTCCTAAGTTGTTTGCTATTGTTGCTTCTCCCTAAGATTGTCACTATACCAAAGATTGTCCCTAACGATTTGAAGTTAGTCACTTGCTCAGAGGGACCCCGGTAGTCTTGAAAGAGCCCTTTCCATCCCAGCAGACTCAAATGGTAGACCAACCTCAATATTTTGCTTCTATAGGTTCCCAAGTGTTTATGATGAATACGCCTATAAATGTGGCTACCAGATCAAAATATTATCAAAAACCTAATCCGACGACAAGGAAAGAGAAGGAAAGTACCCCTTCCTCCTCTATCCTATCTACCTTCGGTCCTCTCCATATGGAGTGACCTAATCTAGATTCTGCTATTCAACCACCCCCTCAGTGTGTGTTGCAAAAGTCTTCATATAATCTAAACACTTGAGCCGCTTAGTGTTATAACATTGTTGAAGGTTAGGCTCAAGCACCATCAACTATGTCTACTCTCGAGGTCCTTCAAAGCTGTCATTCTCAATGGAAAGTGTTGCTGTCAGCTATTGGAGGAATTGATCCATCTGATTCTAATCTCATTTTTTTTTATCTGGAAAACCATGTTTCGTGCTTACCTCATCAAATTTCCTTTCTCATTCAAGTGATTATTAATGAGAAGGCCAGTCATAGGACCGTCATTGATGAAGGTGCTTCCACCTGCATCATCTCTATCTCTTGTTGGAAGGAAATTGGTTCTCCTACCTTGAACCAATTACCTAACACATTGGAAGCCTTTGATGGATGTGATTCTCGACCATTTGGTGTCTTTCGTAATATTTCCATTACCTTGGAAGGCAAGACAGTCAATGTCAAAGTAGAAATTATGGATGCAAATCTTAACTATAATCTTCTACTCGGACAGAGTTTCACCCATGCTATGCATGTTGTAGCCTCCTCTCTATTCCACATGCTTTGTTTTCCTCATCAAGGGAAAATTGTCATGGTCGACCAGTTGTATTTCTTCACCTCTTCTTCCTTGGATGGCAATGTTCCTTATCTGAAGCATACCGATGCTCCTTATGAGAGTGTAGGCACTGGAATTCTTAAAGACCTTTCCTTGATGGGTACTTTTCCCATCCCACCTCCGCATGTTGCCTCAGTCAACATGATCTCAGTTAATTATGATCCTTGGGTCTTTCCCTCTCTTGATCTTATTGATACATGGGGTGATGTCATGTTGTTAAGCCCTACCAAGATCAATTATGTGGATATTGTTTCAGCTTCAGCTTCGATACCTACTGATCATACTAGTTTGAGTACCACTCTTAACACGTATTCTCAATCCCCGTGGCCTGGTTCTTTGGATTCTCCTGATCCCTTAACCAAGACTTTTCCTTTTGATGAAAGTATCATGGAAATTATGTCTCTGGAGGAAGCGTTGTGGAATGATACTCATCATAGTTCCTCATTCTTTCCTGGACTGATGGTCATGTCTACCTATCTTGGGAAGTTCTCTTCTCATTTCCCAACCCAACCACTTCAGACACCTATCATGACCCATGAAGTTTGGTTGGAAGGGAACATGGGTAATATTACCCAAACGATGACTATTGACATTTCTAGTAAACCAGGTATCATTGAAAATGTTCATATTGGGGTGACTTGTTCTCCTGATGAGATCAAGATCTATACTCGTCTTTTTCAAGAGTTTCAATATGTTTCTGCATGGTTGTATGAATAAATGCCCGCCATTGACCCAAGTATAGTTGTGTATGAAATTCCAACTTATCCTAACACAAAGCCCATTCGTTAATGACTTTGTCCAGTGCACCCTAGAAAAGAGACATCCATTAAAGGGGAAGTTGAAAAACATCTTAAAGATGGATTTATTTAACCTATCTGTCTAATAGATTGGGTGTCCAATATCGTACCGGTGACTAAGAAGTAGGGTACCATTCGGGTTAGTGTTGATTACTGCAACCTTAGTCGTGCCTGTCCAAAGGAAAATTATCCCACACCTTTTATAGACCAGATCATCGATGAATGCATTGGGAGTGAGATATTTTCATTTATGGATGATTTTTCTAGCTATAACCAAATAAACATTGCACCGAATGATCAAGATAAGACTACTTTTATCTGTTTGTGGGGGACTTTTGCATATAAAAAGCTCCCTTTTAGCCTCAAGAATGTTGGGGATACTTTTCAAAGAGCGATGTCCTATGCTTTCCATGACATTAAAAACATCATTCAAACTTATTTGGATGATCTTCCTGTTCATTCACGTAAGTGCCATGACCATCCCAATCATCTTCTACAAATCTTTCTTCATTGTAGACACTATAACATTCGATTGAATCTGTATAAGTGTGTCTTTTGCGTAGAATTCAGAGGACTCGATTTTTTTTTGTTTCGAAAGATGTAATTCATATTTATCCTCTAAAAATCGAAGCTATTGTTAATCTACCCCCTCCCTCTTCGTTGCATCAATTACAGAGTCTCCAAGGGAAAGCGAATTTCCTTCATTACTTTATGCCTAATTATGTTGTGTAGCTTCAGGTTTCACCCAATTTCTTAAGCACCAAACTCCATCATTTTGGATGAGGCTGCCCAAAATTATTTTGATGACTTGAAAGCTATCCTCATTGCTGCTCCTTTGTTTCATCCTCCGAACTATCATCATGATTATTTCCTCTATCCAGCTCCAACTTCTAGCACTATTGCCATGGTGCTGGTGCAAATGATTATGAAGGTCATGAACATGTCATTTATTACCTCAGTCAAAATCTCCTCGATACTTAGACCCATTATGTGCATGTCAAGAAGTTGGATTTGGTTACTGTTCAGGTTGTTCAGTGCTTTTAGCATTATATTCTCCTCCACACTATAACTGTGATTTCTGAGTGTAACCCTTTAACTTACATTCTGACTCGTCAGTTACTTGGGGGCAAGTATTCTAAGTGGATTTTCATCCTCTAGGAATTTGATTTGGTGTTCGCTACTACCAAATATAAGAAATCACTCGAATTTGCTAAGTTTATTTTCTCTCTTCCGTCTGCTTGTCTTCCTACTGATGTTAATGAGTAGCTCCCCAATGAGAGTCTCGACCCTTGGTACGGTGATATCATCGTGTATCTCTAAACTTCTACTTTCTGGTTTGCATTGTCCAAGGATGATCACCGACACATTAAACATCAATCCCAACCTTATAGCATCATTGGGGATACTTTATACTGCGTTGGTGTTGATTTAATTCTTTGCATATGTTTAACTCTCGATGAGGCTGAAAGAGTCTTAAATTACTGCCATTTTGGCACATGTGGTGGTCATCTGTCTGACTATTCCACTACTCAAAAGATCCTTCGCACTGGTTACTTCTGGCCCTCCATCTTTAATGATTGTATCATTGCTATTTGTAAATGCCATGAGTGACATATTTATCAGTAGAAGATGCACGCCCCAACCACTCTCCTTCACCCCATTATTACCATTGGTCCCTTTTCTAAATGGGGCATTGATTTTATGACATGTACCCCTTGTTTGGCTAAGGGGCATGGTTATATTATTGTTTCTGTGGATTACTTCACCGAATGGGCCGAAGCGATGCCTATATATTCAGCTGATAGTAAAACAATGATGCAATTTCTATTCAATCGTGTTATTTCCAGGTTTGGAGTGCCTCAAGCCATTATCACTGACCATGGCTCCCATTTTCACAATTACATAATGGTTGAGATGACTTCCACGTTGGGATTGCATCACGATGACTCAACTCCATATTAACCTCAGGCCAACAGCCAAGTTGAAGCTGTAAACAAATTGTTAGTCAATATGCTTCAGTGCACCATTGGGATGCAGAAATAAAATTGACATCTCATGCTTTTTCAACTCTATGGGCCTACCAAACCTTGACTAATGATGCAATTGGATTCACACGTTTCCAACTCATTTATGGTCTTGAAGCAACCTTACCGATTGAGTGTGAAATTCCCTCACTCAAATTGGATGTTGAAATACACCCCGAAACCTCACCTCAAGAAGAGCATCTCCTATATTTAGAATGACTGGATGAAACCTGTTTTCTTGCTGCTTTAGTCATTGAAGCACAAAAAAAGCAGGTTAAGTCCCATATTGATTAGTCAGTCTCTCCTCATGCTTTTTCTGAGGGTGATTTGGTCTTGCTATATGACCAAAATAATGATAAGATGGGGGCAGGTAAATTTGAACCCATGTATGATAGGCCTTATATTATCAAGCGTGTGTTATAAAAAGGGGCCTGTGTGTTGATTGATTATGAGAGAAGCCCCTTGGATAAGCCCCACAGTGGGATGTATCTCAAAAAGTACTATTCCTGAGTCATCTTAAATTGTTACTTTTGTACATAAGTGTGTTATTCATTTTTGTGTAGTTTGTTTTGGTGTGTTTTGTTCAAGCAGCTTTCCTGCTTATTATGTCTTCACTTGCTTTGCAAATGTCTGTGAATCCTTACGTTGGTTTCGCTGATGGTGCTTGTTGTAGTACTTGTAATCTATCCTCCACAAGATGGGCTATTTATGCCCTTAATGGTGAGTTGATTGATCTTCAAGGTATTTTTTTGGGTCAAACAACTAATAACATTATTGAATATGGCACAGTTATCGAACTCTTGTTAGAAGCCATTGCTATTGACATTCGGGAAATGATTGTTAACCTTGATTCACAACTTGTTGTTCTTTATCTTAATGGGAAATATTATGTTAGAAACCCTTAGATAATGTATTTGCGTATTTGTCTACTGGAAATAAATTTTGGTTATATCACATATCATCACATTCCTGGACATATGAATACATTAACAAATGCATTAGCTAATTATGTGTTAGACTGACATTTACGCAATATGTGAAAAAAAAAATTTATATCATAATAAATAGGAAATGTAGCAAATATATACAATTATATAATATATATATATTTCGATAATGTTCGAGTGTCATACATCAAAACCCAAAAATAATATATGTGTTTCAAGTACATCCGTGGCTCGTGGGCCTCAAAACTGTAAATACTAAAACTATGGACTACTCGACATTGTGCTCATGATAGCACGTTACTACTCGTACTACGTGAGTCAGTAATCGGCGGATCCGATCTGACACTCCCACTATGTGTCGTTGATAACGGCGTGGAATGTTGTCCATCCGGGCATACTCTGGGAAGCCTCTCATCAGGTTATGTAGATTCTACACAATGACCTCCTCATTGTCAACTCCTTCTTGATAAGGAGCAATCTCAAACTATTTAGCAACATGTTTAGCGATCGGGAACATCTCGGGTCGTCAGTTTGGTCCCACATCTGCAATTACAAAATCAAAATGTCAAGAATGCATATATTCCAAAGATAATAAAAAATAAAAAAACAAAAAAAAAAATTCTCACCTCTTTCATCAAAATCCTCCCCTTCTGGGAGTGGCATGTTAGGATTGCCGTAGAAGTCAGTCCCGCCATATGGCTAATCCTCTACCACAATCAACTGATGCCTCAACTATGCAAGGCAGGCTTGTACGACACATTTTAGCCCGCTCCAGTTTTGGCGATTAGTTCACTCCATCGGACCATCCATGGATCTCATGTTATTAGGGCATTTACCTCTGCCAGTTGATAGTGGAACAATGAGATCTGTTCCAAGACGAATGTCACTAGAAGAAAACCATATCCAAATTGCCTAAGGTTTCCTTCCTTGCATTTGGATAATTGGTGTTTCATATTCACCTTCTTAGCTTCTTCCTAGTTGAACATAATGGGCATCGTGTAGTCTATGGAATATTTGAACTTAGACTTGTTGGACTCATGCAATGCCTAATCCCCAGCTACCCTATTAATGGTCAAGAGTAGCACCTTCAGTGAAAGTTCATCTATGGACATGATCTCAACCTTTCCGCTTTTAGATTTTAGAGATTCTCGACAATGCTATGCAAGGAGTGTGTTCACAGTCACCCCAACGGGTTTGGCTCCATACAATTGGACTGGTTCCCCTCTGTGGGATAGTCTCGTATTGAAGTAGATTTCTGAAGTCTCTAGCTCCATCTTTTGATCACAGATCACAAAGACTTCCCATCCAACGTGCCACATACTGATCAAGTATTGTAGCAACTCAGGTTGAGCCCAAAGGCCCGAAGTAAGAAAGAACTTGAGGAGCCTGCAGTTCCTCAATGCATCCAAGAAATTTTGATCTTTGAATGCCAATGCATCAATTCCTTCATGCTCATGTTCTTTCCACTTGATTACCATCTTTCTTGCTGTAATTTTCCTGCAAACACCATGCATTTACCCAAACAATAGTTTTTGCAAGAGGAATTTTGGATTTAAACCAATACAATAAGGTGAAAATGGAAAAAATTTAATCCTCTACATCGGCGTGATTGTTTTAAAAATAGTAGCATCGATGGTGAAAGTGACCATGGTATAAACCCTTGATAGGCATGATCCCATGCCTGGATCTCACGCCGATCGAGGGAGAATGTTTTTTCCTAAACATCCCTCAAAAAATAAGAAAAAATTGTTAAAAGAAAGTAAAACAGGTATGAAAACAAAGTTTAGGGCCTCAGCTCTTACCTATAACAGACGGTTCATCGATCAACCTCATGGATATGCTGAAATCCACTCCCAAAGATTTAGGGCACAAATAGGTGAAAATTGCTCCAAATGAGGTAAAAAAGGTAAATGGTAAAAAATGGTTTACTTTTTCCCTTTTTATAAACTTTTCATCATGTTTTAGGGTTTTAAAAGCATTTCTTCACTATTTTTACCTTAGAAACGGATAATACATTTTCTCATTGTGCAACAATAGGTGATGGTTTATTGATGATGCAAAACTAGAGTCGTGTTTAAGCTCTTTTCTCAACTTGTAAAAATTCAAGTGAAAAGATCGCCGAGTATTTTTCCCTTTCTGACTCATTAAAGAGAATAAAAATAGGGTGCCTTCTTTAAGCTCTTTTACGACTCTTAAAACATGAAAATACTACCAAGCTCTTGACGTTTGAAATCGTTAAAGGTTGTGAAATTTCATTTACCCAATATATGTTTACCCCTTTTTCAGGCTGAGATAAAGTATTTACGAAAGAGATATTGCTTGGTTGACATGGTCAAGAGGTTCTGTGAAGTATTGTTTTCTACCTTTTTGGGCTCGAGAGACAACTTTATGAAAAAGGACCTTTTGGATTTTTATTTTCCGTGTCTTTTCCAAACTCTCTAAACATGAAAAAGATATTGAGTTTCACCTTTGTCACACTCATTAAAAGATTAAACGACATTGGATTCATCACCATGACAAACATGAGCTTCTCCTTCCTAGGGTTCATTAATCTTACTAGGTCGGATTCATCCAAAGGATGGAATTATAATGCAAGCATATGTTGTCCCCTTCAAGCTTGTGATAAAAAATAAATGGGGTACTTGCCTGAAATGTTGGGGGAAAATGGGAAATTTTTACGAGTTGTGTTGGCAGCTAGTCACTCTTGAACATGAAAGTCTTTTGCTCCGTGTCGGGTTGGGATATCCCCACTTTGTCATTGACCTTCCTAGGTTTGGGCAACCACTTTTTGCCTTTCCATTTGATCTCTGTCTTGTCATCATGACCTGTGATCCTATGGATCCAAAAGCTGCCAAATGCCAGAGTTGTGTCACTGATATATTCAAGAGTTAATCCTTCTGTAGTTTACATTCATTCCTGGTTCTTTGTATCATTCATAATAATTGCATCCTTTGTCTTTTGTCTATGATGTGGGATACATCATTGCCCTCCTTCAACATGGTCACTTCCTATCGACTACAACTCATTATCCGGGAAGTTGGCCGAGAGACTCCCTTCCAGTACCTTAGATCTTGCATACCCTAATGGCAAGTTCTTCGTACTCAACGATAGGTTCACATCATTGGCCTTCAATCATGTGACTTCACGGGTGTTCAAATTCATTTCCTTATCCACACTCCATGAATTATGTTGCTAGTACCTTGAGAGCCATTGTCATTATTGGTGGTTTCTCTTGCACTTATTAACAATTCACATAACCAAGCAACTTTCTAGCATGTTCGACCTCAACATATGTATTCACATGCTCGAACTTGTACTTTTATCGGGTCGTGTTGGAGTGCAAGACCCTAGGATTAGATTACACAAGTCCAGGTTGCAAGGTGATGTCACATGATCATGCTTACATACATGTCTCTTTCAAATGGATGTTTGTGACCATACCATGAGTCTATTATATGTGATCCTTCTCATTATTGGATGGCTGCGAACATACCTTGGGTTTGATATGATCCTCTTACTAGATGGTTGCACCCATACCTTAGATCCATTTACATGAACTTCTTCTGGATGGCTACATCCATACTATGATTCATGTATTAGATATTTCAGTGATGTATATGTATCTATGCTTTCTTTTATATTTTTCGGTGTCGACCTCCAGTTCCATGCATCTACTCGTAAAGCATTTCACCCCTCACTCTTGTTTAGCATTCATTATTTAGGGGGCATCTGTTACACACCATTTTTTCACTATCCTTGTATTCCTCGTTCCTCGATCCTAGAGGACCTCTATAGTGACCCTTCCATGTTTCCCTACCATAAAGAACATGTCCCTACATCCCTCTTCATTTGCAGAACATTTCCCTCTTATATCATTTCCCAAGAACCTTCCTTCAAACTCAATTTTCAAGACCGATGCTAGTGCTTAGTTCCTTCCCTATGCTGAGTTGCAGAGTTTTAAAACTAGGACAAGCGTCGAACGGTGCAAGTGAGCCATTTATCACCCACGTTGACCCTCTTTTGGCAAGGTTTTAAAAATGGAGTTGAAGCTTCCAGGCCTAGAAGCTTCATGAATGGAAGTCTTGTAAATGGTTGAGAAAGATAGAGCTGAGAGAGTATGTTTGGGCTCCTTTCCCCTATTAAAATGGAATAAACTCAAAGAGATAAGGCCTGTCCCACCATAAGAGGATCCATTTCCCGTCCATCAAAGATATATAAAATCCTCATATTATAGCCTCAGCTAGCTAATGAAAGGGTTGAAATAATATGCAAATCTTGAGAGCCACATTGGGAACATTAGCCTTATAGTTTGTATGTAAAGGGAGAATAAGCTTATAGTGTTTGGTTTGGAGCAAAGGGAAAGATTCCTTGAACTTCCATTGTTTTGAGGGTGAATCATGAGATGCATGTAATGGTTCTGGAACACGGACATGCCAAAATGAACCTGCAACGTCAAGGCTCTGGTTGTATTTCTCTTTGAAGTTTTATTAATACAACTAATGGTTGATTTTAGATTCAATTCGATTTTATGTTGTTTGTTGTTGTTTCCTGCATGTTTGTTTCAAGTGTTTGAATGGAAGGAAGGTAGAGAAAGGAAGCAATATCACCATAAAGTGGATTAGCACTATAAGAGGTAGGTCATCTTATTCAATTCTAATCTAAGGGAAGTTACATTAGATTGTTGTGTTTGTGGCTAGACCCACTCTTGGGCTAGAGGGATCACCTCTATCCGTAGAGGAGATTTACCTACTCCACACTACCAACCTTTCACAACAGCATGTATTGCCTTTTCAAGTACATAAGCTTCAGTGATTTTCTTGCAGAATGACAGCCTGTCCATCAAAACTTGTTACATCCCCCTCGCAGGATGTCTCTCTCGACTTGGTCCAGCTACAGGCTGAGAAACTCCCTCAAGAAATTGCACAATTCTAGAGGGCAACCAACCTTCCCTACAGAAATTGTGCAATTCTATCTGGAATCCTATTGGGCTCCATAATTGCACAAATCTGCCAGTCAAGCTTCAATGAGAAAATTGTGCAATTCCTCCTAGAAAGGCTGCTTAGCCTAGGAATTGCGCAATCCTAGGTAGCAGTCAGCTGCTCTACCTAGAAATTATGTAAATATTCTGGGTAGCCAACTCAACTCCCTCCTAGAAATGAGCATTTTTTTTCCTCCCAGATGAGCTAACTGTTGCATGTGCAGTTGAGTTGACCAATTCCACCCGAGACCAAAAAAACTTGACTTGCATGCATGGCCTACTTTTTCTCGGAATAGAAAAAGCTACATGAAAAGAGCATCCCTAGATGTTAGGGATCTATTTTTAGTAGCTAGAGGTCACATGCAAAGATTGTTTTAGAATATTTTCTCCAAGTGTCACTTTTTCCTAGTGTTGGGCGTGGAATCGCCCCCAAAGGCATGTTTTGGGGCTTAAAGCCCAAGTTTTGACCAAATCTTGTTGTAAAAGCTTTGCGAATTACGGGTGTGAGAGTATGATAGAGTCACAGGGTTGTCTGCCCTATATTTGTAATCTAATGTTAGCTAGATAGACCTACCCATGGTCCGTGGACCATGGGATTGTAT
Organism: Pinus taeda; assembly: GCA_000404065.3. Classification (NCBI taxonomy): domain Eukaryota; kingdom Viridiplantae; phylum Streptophyta; class Pinopsida; order Pinales; family Pinaceae; genus Pinus; species Pinus taeda. Next base: position 620,934 of record APFE030150863.1, on the reverse strand, counting down.
AAATAGAGCGAGGCTCTAAGCGTAAAAGAAAACTAACTAATAATGAAGGAATAAGGAAGTCTAAGTGATTGGGCCAAAGTGTAAAGTGTGTTTGTGGGTCGTAGAGTAGGATATGGCTCTGTAGCTAAGCGTGCAGAGGCCTAGTAGTCTACAGTTGAGTGTGCGGACCCCTACAGTTGAGTGCGCAGGGCAGGTCGAGTTTGTAACCATTGGACGAAACAATAAAGAGAAGTTTTGCTATAATTTTGTGTATCTTTTCTTAGTTTAATACATGATTGATATAGTTTGTATATATACTATTTATTTACTGCAAGAACATGTATGAATGTTTTGTATTGTTAAGTATAACTTGAAACACTTAAGTAGGTGAAGGTGCTTAAATAAGACTAGAAGATTAATAAGATCTTGGGTAATAGTGCAGAGCACGGTACAACCCCTGGTTAGGGTTGTGCAAAAGCAGTGTACCAGGCCGCAAGGAACAAGAAAGTGCGTGAAGCCACCTATGAGCAGGGACAAATGAAGGATAAGTCAAACTCATCAGACATCTCTAGGGTGCGAAAACCTGGTTCTAGCACCCTCCCATACTACTTCGGGTGAGACCTCAGTCCACGCTCCGCGGACTGTTGCCAAAAGGGCCAATACTTACTGGGATTTGTGATACGGTTTTAAGCTTGAATGCAACAAATTACAAAGATAAGCATAAAAACAGAGATGCAGCAGAAATAATACTTCATTTCATTAATGTAAAATTCTGAAATATGCTTACAAACAAAAATGGAAATAAACCAACTAGGGTGATGGTAGCTTATCTCTGAGAAGAGATGTGGTGGCTACATGCCTCTTAACTGTGTTACAATGAGGCTCGAAGGCCTATTTATTTTTGAGAAACAATGGAAAACCCTAAACATTCAAAAACCTAACTCTAGAAGATGAAATGCAAAACTATGGGCCCCGTTTGGGTAAATTGGTACATCAAGTTCCCAGGGTCGTAACTTTGGCATATGAGATCTCCATTTTACGTGCACAATATCTCATTAGAAAGATCTATCTGAGAACTACATCTTTGGGAAGAGAAACATCAGTCCATGGACCCATGTTGCTCCAAGTTTTCAAAAAACATCGTTTAGGGCCTCAAAATGGCTCTGGAAATTCAAGCCCCGAAAAATTGCTAAAAATAGTAAACTGTGATACAATTAAGGAAACTGAAAAGCTGAAAGAAACAATGGTGGGGGTCCAACTAGACTTGGTGGGTGGCCACCTATATACACCTAGATCATTCCTGCCCCCATTAGGAAGTAATGGTCCCCATTGCGTTGAGTTCCTCCAAGAGATGAGGAAACTTTTGCTGAACTTGGTCCTTGGTGAGCCACTTGCCCTGGTGAAGGAGTTGGCCTGCTTTGACAACTTGATACAGTTGGATATTCTACAGGAGAGTGTGCTTGTTCTGTGTGTCCATGATCCAATCAGTTGCAACTTGTTCCATGCAATCTAGATTTAACTCTGTGGGTGTGAGTTGTTCTGCAATGTCAGATGTGTCTAGTAATGGTGGAAAGTATGGCAAGAGGCAGTCCACATCGAACAGTGGGTGCAGGCCAAGGAATGGGGGGAATGCTGAGCTCAAATGCATTGTCTCCCATAGCCTTGGTAATGGTGTATGGACCATATTGAAGTGGTTTGAGTTTCCTATAGGCTCCGGTAAAGCATTCCTTTTACAAATTCATCCAAACTTTGTTGCCCACCTGAAACTTGTGTGGCACCCAATGTTGATCATGTCGCTTCTTGTACTTGGCTTTTGATTTCTCCCAAATGTCATGGACCTACTAGTGAATATGTTGGATGTGCTCAATGAAGCTATTTACCTTATCTGTTTTAGACTGGACATGAGATAAATCTGCATGAGTAGCTGAAAATGGCATGGCCACATCAATGGGACATAGTGGCTAGAATCCCAAGCCCACCTAAAAAGGGTTGTGTCTAGTCAAGCCATGGAGAGCCCGATTATAGTTGTGTTGAACATAGGGGAGGCTCTCGTCCCATGTACATGGATTCTTTGAGTTGTAGATGCACAAAATGTGTACAATCATCCTATTGACGACCTCTATCTGGCCATTAGTTTGAGGATGGAAGGTTGTGGACGTAGTGAGTTTGGTGTCTAGCATCAATCAGAAACTGGATGAAAATGTATTAAGGAACCTAATATCCCAATATGAGATGATAGACTATGGGATCCCAAAGTGTACCCACACTTTTTCAAAGAAGATTTTAGCAGTGGCTTCTGCTATGATATTCTTCTTGCGGGTCACCATAATGGCCATCTTCGAGAACCTGTCGACGACCACAGAAACATAGTTGTTTCCATGCTTAGTGGTAGGAAGGCCTGACATGTAATCCATGGAGATGGACTCCCAAGGTTGAATAGGGGTAGGCAGTGGGGTATAGAGGCCTTGCTTCTTAATTGTCAGTTTGGCAATGGCGTAGGCAGCGCATGATCTAATTTACTTCCTGACATCTTATCGAAGATTTGGCCAATAGAAATACTTCTACAATACTGCCACTATTTTCTCAACCCTGAAATGCCTAGCAGCCTGACTATAGTGTGCTTCCCAAATCATCTTGGCATGCTCGCCTGACAGAACACAAAGGTGACCCAGGTGGCATAACAGGGCATCCTAGAGGTGAAAATCTGGAACATGCTAACCCTCCAAGAGTGTCTGGTATGTGTGGCCGAATTCTGGGTTGCTTTTGTAGAGAAGTGGCCAATCAAAAGTCTCGTGCCCAAAAGAGTTGAGCACGGTGGTTAACGCCATGATCGATGGTCGAATAAGGCAATATAAAACATTATTGGTGTTGCCCTTCTTATACTTGATATTTAAATGGAATTGTTGCAGGTATGTGGACCACTTCTGATGGCGATCATTCTGCAATTTCCCTCCGGTCTGTATGAACTGCAAGGGTCAGTGGTTTATGTGGATGACCGTTTCCTTCCCCAAAATGTAATGCTTCCATTGTCGGCAGACCTGCACAATGGAATACATCTCTTTGTCATAAGTGGGATACTTTTAGACTGTGTCTGAAAGTGTCTCATTTTGATATGCCACTAGATGCCCATGTTGATTAAGGACTGCCCCAATAGCATAGTCAAAGGCATCTGTCTTGACCTCAAATGGTTATTTCAAGTCTGGTAATGCGAGCACTGGTGCTGAGTAGTGGCGTTCTTTCAACTCTATGAGGGCCTTCTATTGAGATTTAGACCAAAAGAATATTTCTTTCACTCCTCCCTTGGTGAATTGACTCAAGGGCCAAGTGATATGAGAAAATCCCAACATGAACCTATAGTAGAAGTTGGCAAGACCTAGAAAGCTGCGGAGCTCTGTTACAGTGGTTGGAGATGGCCAATCTCGAATGACTTGGACCTTGGCTAGATCCACATGCACCCCCTGTTCATCAATAATGTATCCCATATACTGAACTTGGGTCATTCCAAAATTGCATTTCTTCAGATTGGCACATAACTTGTGTTGCCATAGTGTTTGGAGAACTTGTCCGATATGGTGGAGGTACTCTTCCCAACTCTGGCTGAAGATCAGGATGTCATCCAAGTATACCACTACAAATGAGTTGGTGAATGGCTGCAAGATGTCACCCATTAGCCTCATGAAGGTTGCAGGAGCATTTGTTAATCCGAAAGGCATAACCAACCATTCGAAAAGGCTCTCCTTGGCTTTGAAGGCAGTCTTTCACACATCGGAGGGTTCAATTGGTACTTGATGATATCCTGACTTAAAATCGATCTTACTGAAATATTTTTCCCCCTTCAATTGGTCCAAGAGGTCATCAATTCATGGGACCAGGTACCTATTACATACGATGATCTTTTTCAGTGCCCAATAGTCAATATAGAGTCTCCAAGTCCCATCCTTCTTCTGTACCAACACGATTAGGCTCCCACAAGGCAATGAACTCAGATGGATGTGACCTTTATGTAGTAGCTCCTAAATCTGCCTCTTGATTTCATCATTCTCCAAAATGGAGTGCTAATAGATTGGTCGATTGGGTAGCGGTACACCTCGGGTCATATCAATGGAGTGCTTGACCTGATAGTGCAGAGGAACCCCTGCGAGGGAGGTGAAGATGTCCTTGTACTCCTCCATGACCTTGTCCATCTATAGTTGTCATGCAAAGGGGCTCTTTCTGGAGGTCATGGCCACTATCTTCTTATTTCCTTGAGGGCGTATCATTAGGAAAACAAATTTCCTGGTTTTGGAAATGAGCTTACTGCATTGTTTTGTAGTAACTAGAGAGATGGTCGTAGGGGGTGCTACCTCCAGTATCCTGTACAACTTATTTCCCAAAGTAACAATAACATCATGGGGCCTTGATTCATACATAGCTTGTCACTTCCACAAGTATGATTGTCCTAATAATACATCAAAAACTTCAATGGGAGGAATGTCACACAATACCTCATCCGTGAAGGGCTTGATGTTGTATGGAAGGCGACACTGCTAGCTCATGCAAAGATCGCGTCCTTGGTGAAGCCACCCAATGGTGTACAGTTGTGGATGTGCTTGCTGATGTTGTTGCTCATTGTGATGTTGTTTCCGTATGATCTTCATATCCTTGTCTATGAACAACTTGATGTCTTCATAGGTAGGCAAACTCATAGACACTTGCTTGGCTACAAACCCATTGTGCTCTCAACAGTGTCCTCTAACTCCGCTCTCCTGAAGGCCATGGTAGTTGTGTTGTTGAGAGAGAGATGAACACATGTGATTCCTAGAGACATAAAAACACTCATGGCAAGCAATTTTTTAGTTGAAAACCAAAACAAACTTGAGGACTGACTTGCAACATACCTGTGTGATTAATCATGAAGGTTGCGCAATATCCGCCGAGAGGTCGGGAGACTGACTACCAAAACTTTGCAAGGCATAATCCAGGTTGTGAGGATGCTAACTAACTACTGGAACTGTGCAATGCACAGTACAACTTGGCCTGCTGAGGATTGAAACTACACAGTGCACAATTTTAGTCAATAGTGACATACAACCAACAATTCTTTTGGCTCCCACTGTCGACAATGAACTATAATGGGGAGCCCTTTACCCACATTTGGGAGTGGAAGAGGCTCTCCTCCTCCTCTGGATATTTGGGTTCCTCCTTCTGGATCTTCGTGGTGACAATGGTGGCATTGGGCTCCACATCGATAACCTACTTCCCTTTGTCATTCCCCTTGTCAGGTGTTGACTCGGAACATGAATCAGATGCATGTTCTGAATCAGAACATGCATCTGATTCTGAAACCTTTAGCTCGACCATCGGTGACTGCTTGGCCCGACACTCACATGTGTTGTGGGTGGAGCTCTTATGGAACTCACACCACTTTTCAGGGTCATTTTTCAGCTTCGTGGCACTATTCTTTGCTTGTAGCTTTGGCGGGTTGTCTTGGGCTTCCCTACCTTGGCTTTGTCCTTTCTTCTGCAGTTTGGGGGCACCTTTCCCTTGCTTTGGATTCGCAGATCCAAAGTCTTGCTTCTATTTAAACTTTTGCTTGACCTTGATGACATATCAGTATACTGTGACGAGCAAGGAGACGTTCAAGAACTCTATTTCTTCATGGATGTACTTGTGCAGGAAACCACTATATTTGAGTACCAAATGCTACTCCAAATCCTTGATACCCAACTTTGTGAGAAGGGTATGGAAAATATTTGTAAACTCCAGCATGTCTTGGTCCGTTCCCTGCCGCAGCATGGTCCACTTTATGTATTGATCCTCATAGCTTTCGACAGGGTAGTACTGCTCCTTAATGGCATCTCGAAATGAATCCCAAGTGGGTGTGGCTGAAAATAGTGAGCCTATACTTTCATCCTTCTGCTCACAGTAGGTTTTCTACCAATCCATGACGTGGGGTCCTGCTTTGAGAAGAAAGAAAATAATTTTTTCCCGACTGGAAAAATCATGAATAGAAAAACAACTCTCTAGAAGATTTAACCATTTATCGTCGACATATGCATCTATCTGACCCTTGAATATGAGGATTTCAAAATCAACTTGTACCTTAAATGGTGTGGCGTTTCCAGAGTAGCTGTTGAAAGCCAATGCATTGCCCCTCAGAAGCCGCTGAAGGATCTGGGAAAATCTTTCCATCATCGCATTTCTTTGTCACTTGAGGGCTTCTTCAAGCAATATTTTGATAGGATGTATTACCCCCTCATCTTTCTTTTCATCTTCCATGGGAGGCCATCGAGATTTGCGAGGTTGGTCTTGCAAAGGTTCGACCAGTTCAATCCCTAACTCCTTATATCCCGACCTCATTGGGGACATGCAAAGAAAAACAGAGAAAAAAACAGACCACTCCGATATCACTGATCTAGATTTAAATAGGAATGCAACAAACTATAGAGATAACCATAAACATAGAGATGCAGCAGAAATAATACTTCATTTCATCAATGTAAAATTTTGAAATATGCTTACAAACAGAAATGGAAATAAACCAACTAGGGAAATGGTAGCTTATCTCTGAGAAGAGATGTGGCAGCTACATGTCTTTGAAATGTGTTACAATGAGACTTGAAAGCCTATTTATTGTTGAAAAACAATGGAAAACCCTAAAGATCCAAAAACCTAACCCTAGAAGATGAAATGCCAAACTGTGGGCGCCGTTTGGGTAAATTGGTACATCAACATTCCGGGGTCATAACTTTGGCATACGATCTCTTTTTGACGCACACAATATCTCGTTAGAAAGATATATCCGAGCACTACATCTTTGGGAAGAGAAACATTGGTCAATGAACAGATATTGCTCCTAGTTTTCCCTAAAAATGTCGTTTAGGGCCTCAAAATGGCTCCGAAAGTTCAAGACCTGAAAAACTGCTAAAACTAGTAAACTGTGCTACAATTAAGGAAACTAAAAAGATGAAAGAAACAATGGTGGGGGTCCAAGTGGACTTGGTGGGTGGCCACCAATATCCACTTGGATCAATATGTTTAGCTAATTAACTCTGAACCTGGGTCAGGCCCTAACAAGCCAACAAATGGTTCTGTTTCCGGGACTGGGATCTACATAGAGATGTCTGATGTTGTATCACTGGAATCCGACCAAGAAAGGAATTGAAGACTGGTTGGATAGAAAGTTTCACAATTTTGCAGCACAGGAAAATAGGAATCTGTGACTATTAAAGGAAGAGTGGTTAGATTGCTACTTGTATATGGAGATCCATGAAATTTTCTTTGCATCCTTCCCTACTGAGTTGTACGAGTGGATCATGAGGCTAGCACATAGCCAAGGAAGGTGTAAACTCAACAATCCTATTGTGTGGACTCTAGAATTGGTGCGTATACTGGAAGCATCAGAAGATAAGATCATGCATGTTATCGATCACTGGCTGGATCGAATCACAAGAGGGTTCATCACTGAAGTCGCGGTAGATACTTCAGTCAGATATAGTGAGGCAGAACGATGCTTTCTCAAGGGACCGCGAGGTAATTACGTTAAATATTTGAACACTTGGATTAAAATGCTACCATGTGAAAAGCGGGTTATGCAAATAAATTAATTTTTAGGGCTACACAAAGTGGGAGAATCTATAGAAACAAAGGTAGCACAGAACTAGAAACTAGCCCCTTGATATCACCTCCATGAGGGGGAAAAGAAGAGCTGGCGAAGGTCTTGCCAAGAAGTGTGATCAATCTAATAAGGAAGAGAATTATGCACATACCACCACCACTAGTTTCACCATCTTCACCCTCAACTTAGCCCATACCACCTCCGCCACTGCCATGAAACAGTATGTCCAGCGTGATAAGGCTACCAGTGTTCAAGGGAGTAGGGAATGAAGATCCAGACCAATTTTGGTTTGTGATAAAAGCTGTATGGGAAGCATAGGGTGTCATAGAAAATAATATAAGGAAGGCAAAATTGGTTAGCACTTTGTAGGATCGCAGGTTGACTTGGTACATTAAGCATTCCAATGACAATCTGAATGCAGGGATAGTGGATATCCAAATTGTGCTAAATAAAGAATTTAGCATGCTAATTTTGGAGGCACAGTCGATCATTGGATTCAAGGAAATCTCAATGCTACTAGGCAAAACCCCATGGGAGTTGGATCAATGACTAAAGTGCATAATTCACGAAGAAAACATGACCTTAACAGATGAGAAACACCGTGAATGGTTTGTGGCCTCGTTAATACTGCATCTATGAAATGCGCTGTCGCAACAAAGGCTAACCACTCAGGCTGAGTCTTTGGAGGTCGCAATGAGATTGCACAAGACTCCTATACAAGATCCTAACCTAGGAGTCTAGTAGATTCATGCGCAATTGAAAAACTTGTGCCCTGAGATGCAGAGTTTGAAGTAAGATAGGATGGCTTGTCTAGAAGTGCGCGACAAGGTATGGTGTGTAAAGTGGAAGGGCCAGGGGCACGACAAGGACCATTGCCCGTTGTTCACAAATTACCTCACGGGATGAGGACCAATGCCATTGAGATCATAGGAATAAGTAGGACCAAGTGCGATGCTTTCATTGTGGTGCGCAATTTGTCAAATAGGAGGGAATCATGCTACAAATAACTGCCATTTATTACAGAAGTATATGTAGAATTCCCAACAGTTCTGTAATTTCTACAAGTCAGTAGGACATGATGAGCGCACCTGTAGAAGTTATGAATTGATGATGGATTAGACTCCTACCTACAGGGTTCAGGCTAAAACACGGGCCATCGATCAAAATGCAAGAATGGCATGTACTGTATTTCAAGGGCGCGAATGAGGCCAAGGTGGAATGGGGCCAGGAAGAGGTTGCGAAGAACTGATATGTTACAATTGTGGCGGACTAAGGCATTATATCCGCAATTGCACAAATCCAACGAGACCATCATGATTATATTGTACGCAGTTTGATCATGAGACATAGGACTGTCTGACACTGATAGTGAGGTTGCATGATAAAGGAGCACTCCAACCTCCCCTGATTCAGAGACTTTGAATGATGAGGTCTGAGCCGCGCAAGGAAGACCCTAGTGTAAATATTGTGCTTTGAAGTGGTATTACGACAAGGGATGTCAAAGGTAAGTAGCCTGAAGAAAGTACCTGGGTTCGCAAGACTCCAATGAAGGAAGCAGAATTTGATTTGGAGTGTGCTAAGGAGACCTTCATGGAAGCTAAGAGGAGCTTCACTGATGTCTCCACTTTAGGAAGTAAAGACAGATTGGAGCCAAAAATGGACCCATTGATGCTCACTACATTTTTGGAGACATGCATGAAGCTATTGCATGATAGCAAGGCTGTAAAGGGGTTGCAAGAACTCATAAATAGATGCACTGGGACCGCGCCAGGAGAACTGTGCATAGTTCAGAAGCTCAGGAAGCACACGACGCGAACAGGAAGGGAGTTGAGATTGAACATGTAGATCGGGGAATATGAGATGGACCAAGTGATTCTAGTCCTATGATCGGATGCCAACATTCCATTAAAGCAGACATGGGAGCACATGGGCAGGTATGTGCTACAATGGTATCCTATCCAACTGTGAATGGAGAACCAGCAAAAGATCCTACCTATGGGGAGATTGCAAGGAAACATAGTAGACATCGAAGGAGTGAACGTGCTAGCAGATTTCGAAGTGATAGAGATTGTGGATGACAACAATTCCCATCCCGTGTTAATGGGAATAGATTGTGAAACTGGCATGAATGGAGTAATAAATCGAAAGAAGCACAAGATCATCTTTGAGAAAAAGTTAAAAGGATCACGCTACATAGAACCAGTGCGCAACAACGATAGCGACGATCTGGACTACATCTATAAGATAATCGTGCGAGAGAAAGATTGGGTAAATCCAACCGTGGATGGTCAAATCGCTTGGGGGCACGAAAGCTCCTGCACATCAAATTCTAATGAAGAGATAGAATGATGGCAGAACTAGTTACACGAGGTAACCACACTCAACTGTAACATGATGAAAAGGTCTCTGCGCTCTGTAGCAACAGAGGTAAGAGTCCTGCCTACACATGATGGGTTAAGCGAGGTGGATGACTTCCTGAACAAATTTGAAATAAAAGTACCGAAATAGCAATGTTTCAATGTTTTGAAATGGGTACTGCGCACTATGGCCACAAGATGGTCGGGTATGCAGCAAATAAGTTTTGAGGATTGGTGCAAATGTAGAAGGATGATTCTCATGCAGTTTGGGAAGCCTCAAGTGCAATTGAAAGATAAGTATGATAGACGAACCAGCCTGCACAACCACCTATCTAGGTGGATACAGGCATATCGTGCAAAACCCTCCCAAAGGCCTACCATCCGCGCAGTAGGAGACACGATCAGTAAGCAGGAATGGGTAAGGCAATGGTGCAAACAGTTGGGACCATGAAGTATGGAAAGATAAAGTGCACAAAAGAACATCCATGCAAAAGTGTTTAGTAATGTACACGATGCGCTGAACAAGGTCCACCATGTGAAGCAGACTGACTGGGACCTACACATACCAGTGGTTCTCTGGGCTTATAAGACCGCGTGCAAAAGCTTGGCTGCGCAGGCACCACCAAGGTTGGAGTATGAAGAAACCATAGTAAGCCCAATGGTACTTGACGATTTTAGACTGTGCCCGACAACGCTAATAGATACGATGGTTCGCAGAACCTTGGAAGGAGAAATCCAACAGGGAAATCTTAGACTCCAAGAACTTGAAGAAGAAAGGGTACAATCAAGGAAGAAAAGAAATCTGGTAGACGAGGAAGTCAAGAAGATAGAGGCCGAGATAAAGGAATATTTTTTCAGCAAAAATATCAGGGTGGAAAGGTTGGATGTGTAAGATCATGATGACAAGTTTAAGGCCTATTGTTGTGAATTGATCAGTTTGATGCCTTGGCTTGAACCACACATTGCTAAGCATAGTGACCAGGGTACCGTGTTGGAAGTTCTAAAGTGCACGATGACAACCGTAACAATAAAAGATTGGAATTCTCTAGGAGGCATGAGGGATGATAGGATGGAACTTTTCATGGGTGGTGCGACCACCTCACTAGCCAAAGGAAGGATAGTCTTAGTGCTCCAGGCAATTGAAAGGGAGCGTGGGACTATAAACTATTCTGCTCGGGAGTTGCATGATGTTGGAGTTGCACGCAGAACCAAAGAGTCACAAGGTCCTTGACCATGCACTGGGGGCTGCATTTTCCATGTGGTTTGACCAAAAAGAGACCATTGAAGTCACTATTCATGATGGGATCCTCAACTTGAGGCCAAATGGAGTGGGTGACAGGCATTTAAGATGTGATTTATGGGAAAGATTTGAGAAAATCTGCCACCAAGGAAGCATTAATGAACTGGATTTGGGGGTAACGGTCGAATTCAAATTCAAAAAGCACTATAAATTACAAAGGGATACCCAGCAAACAACACTTGGTCATTTGTGAATTGAGCAGAGCCCTGATTGTTGAGTGTCGAGCGTTGATTGAGCCCCTAAGATCGCGAGTGATAGATTTCTGTACAGATATAATGGCGACATCTAAGGATGTTATGGAGATAACATAAATAACCACTGAGGAGGCCACATAGGCCTTGACTGTGGGGGATGCTCTGGAAGGTGCCGAGATTGTGGTAGAAATCCTGAAATCATCGTGCACACCAAGACTTAAGAAGGAAAAACAAGAAATGGTTCCCGTACATGTTTCCCCATAGAACCCATTACGCACCAAGCTGTCTATGGAGGAGAAGGGGAAAGGTATCACCATAGAAACTGATGAAGAAGAAGATCTGGAGGATCTTAGCATCACAGAGGATGAGGATGAAGGCATGGAGGAGGACACTAAGCCTGCACACCTCGTGACAAAATTGCCCGCCTATGTCCCCTCATGAAAAGGGAAGGCTAAAGTGTCCAAGGACCTGAATGAGACCAAGAGTTCACTCCAGACCTTGCTCCTCCCTGACAATCTTATGTTTTAGGGCACGCACTTGGGATGTGTTTCAAGCCTAAAATTCGAATATTGGGACCTTACTAACCATGAGAAGTTCCCTCACATTGAGACTAGGAACCTTATGAAGCCCAAGCAGAACACCACGGTGGGGGTTACAGAGGTAAAGCCATGGAAGTGGTTGCGTGGAGTGGAAAAGGTTGCGCAAATAGTGGTCCTCACTTAGAGGCTTGTGTGGATGCAGCAGGATAAAGTGCTAAGGGAGTAGGTGGACGTGGCACGACATAAGGAAGCAGTCCTGAAGTTGTGCGTTCAGCCTTGGATCGATGAGGCCTTCACCATCACAACAAAAATCATAGGCAAGCTCGCACACATGTATGGGATGCACATACTGATGCAGAGAAGCACTCTCAATACAGAGGTCATGGAACAACGAATGTTGCAGATCCAGCAAGCAGCAACTCAGTGTGTTGCTAACCTTGCCACAGTTTGAGAACAGTTGGACGGACTTCGTGCAAAGATCTTCACGCCGACAGAGTGACTCAAGGGTGAGTCACGATGTTTGTGTTGGGGGCCTGTTGGGCATGGAATCCCCCCCAAGGCATTTTTTGGGGCTTAAAGCCCAAGTTTTGACCAAATATTGTTGTAAAAGCTCCGTGAATTGCGGGTGCAGGGCACGAGAGTATGATAGAGTCACAGGTTTGTCCACCCTACTTTTGTAATGTAATGTCGGCTGGATAGACCTACCCATGGCCCGCGAACCATGGGATTGTATAAATAGGGCGAGACTCTAAGTGTAAAATCAAACTAATTAATAATGAAGGAATAAGGAAGTTTAAGTGATTGAGCCAAACTGTAAAGTGTGTCTATGGGTCGTAGAGTAGGAAAAGTGTTGGGTGTGGAACCTAATTATCTTATGTATTCAAAGGTTTCAGCTGGATGTATACCATAGGAATATTGTACACCCATCCACATGGGGGGGAATTGTCGCTCCCGCTAGGGTTCGCGGGGCCCATCCCCCCAGCTGGGGGGTCCGGGGGCCAGCGATCCCCTAGCCGGGGTTCGGGAGCAGCGCCCTCGAAGCTAAAAGTAGATGTAAAATATCCTTGTAAAAGTCTAGTAATTTCTAGTCAATCTAGGTCATTCATTTGGAGGATGATCTGATGATAGAAGTTATGTTTAGTTTAGGTTTTTTTTCCCTAGAAGGCAACCCCTCACTACATATGAGGGAATTGTATTGCGTCTATGAATCTTTGTATTCCAAGTGAGGAAGAGAGAGGAGATTGAGAGTGAAGAGGGTGTTACAGCAAATCTGCTGTAGGTTGTATCTCTTCAGTTTGTTGGATAATATAAAAGGAAGGATTGGTTCTTTCTCCGTGGATGTAGCCCAAACTAGGTGAACCACGTATATCTGTGTCTCTCTTGTTTTATGTGTTTATATTTTTGCAATATTTTGTGTGTTCCATTGCTCTATAATATATAATTTCCTAACAACTAGCATCAGAGCCAAAGGTTTATTTAGTTGACAAACTCGTAGGAGAGAAGGGTTCCTGGTTCGAGTGGGAGCGATGGCAGAAGATGGTAAGTTTAGGGTCGAGAAATTTAATGGCAAAAAATTCTCGCTGTGGAAGATGTAGATGGAATATTATCTGTATCAGAAAGACCTCTACCTACCATTGAGCGGAAAAACAAAGAAGCCAACAGCTATGACAGATGAAGAATGGAACCTTCTCGACAGAAAGGCACTCAGAAAAATACGGTTGTGCCTCGCAGCATTGGTCACCTTCAACATTTTGAAGGAAACAATGGTAGTGGGTTGATTCAGGCATTGGTGAAACTATATGAAAAACCCTCGGCCTCAAATAAGGTATTTCTTATGAAGCGTTTATTTAATATGAAGATGTCAGAAGGTGGATCTGTTACAGATCATTTAAATGATTTTAATACAGTTACAAGTCAGTTAAGTTCTGTAGGGGTAAATTTTGATGATGAAGTTGGGGCTCTATTATTTTTGTGCTCATTTCTAGAAAGTTGGAATGCTTTAGTTATGGCCCTTAGTAACTTTGTCTTTGGATCTAGTACTTTAAAGTTTGATGATGTTGTCAGTGCAATCCTTAGTGTGGAAATGCGACGGAAAAGATCCTGTGAGACACCAGGTAATGCTTTGACTGCATTGACTAGGGGAAGAAAAATGGAAAGAGGAAAGAGCCTAGGATATCACAGTAAGTCAAGGAAAGTCAGATCCAAGTCTAGATCAAGGATAATGTGCTGGAAATGTGGGAAGAAAGGACACTTGAAGAAATATTGCAAGTCTCGGAAGGGAAAAGAAGGAGACACACATCAAGAAACTAATCATTAATCGAATAAAAAAAGTGGTGTGTTGCAAGATGCTTTGATTCTTTCATTAGAAAATATTATTGATGCCTAGGTGGTAGATTCAAGAGCCTCATTCCATGCCACAATTGATAGGAAACATTTTCATGATTATGTTCAAGGATATTTTGGACAGGTTCGATTGGGTGATGATAAACTGTGTAAAATCGTTGGAATGGGTACAGTTTTCATAAAACAATGGAATGGAAATCAATGGCTACTGAAGGAGGTAAGGCATGTTCCAGATCTGAAAAAAAATTTGATTTCAACAGGGCAGTTGGGAGGTGAAGGTTGCATAACTACTTTCACAGATAAAACATGGAAGGTCACTAAAGGATCCCTGGTAATAGCGAAAGAGGAAAGGTTGGTACATTGTATTTATGCAATGGTATTTCTAATTTTGTTAATGCTTTAACCTCTATAAGAGAAGATACAGCATTTTGGCATCATAGGCTTGGGCACATGAGTGAGAAGGGGATGCAGATTCTTCACTCAAGAAATTTGTTGACAAGTTTGAATAATGTTGATTTAAAATTCTGTGAGAATTATGTTTATGGAAAACAGAAGAGAGTTATATTCCTTAGAGTTGGGAAAGAAAAGAAGAGCGAAAAATTAGAGCTTGTGCATATAGATGTAAGGGGACCTACTCAATTATCATCTCTTGCTGGCTCTCGTTATTATGCTACTTTTATTGATGATGCAACTAGAAAAACCTGGCTTTATTATATTGGAAATAAATCTGATGTATTTGATACTTTCAAGAAATGGAAATCTTTGGTTGAAAATGAGACAGGAAAAAGGTTGAAGTGTCTCAGATCAGATAATGGAAGTGAATATTGCAGCAAATAGTTTGATAGGTACTGTTCAGAGAATGGAATTTGTAGAAAGAAGACAGTTCCAGGAACACCACAAGAAAATGGCGTGTTAGAAAGGATGAATAGGACAATCATAGAGCGTGCAAGGTGCATGAGATTGCATGCAGGATTGCCTTTACAATTTTTGGTAGATGTTGTAGATACGGTTGTTTATCTAATGAATAGAGGGCCTTCAAGTTCCTTGGATGGTGGTATTCCAGAGGAGGCATGGATAGCTACAAAGGTAAACTACTCTTTTTTAAAGACTTTTGGTTGTGAAGCCTTTGTCCACATTAACAAAGAAAATAGAACAAAGCTTGAGGCAAAATCAAAGAAATGTACCTTTATTTGATATGGTGTTAATGATTTTGATTATCGCTTTTATGATTATGAAAAACATAAAATCATTAGGAGCATAGATGTCATATTCAATGAAAAGGTTTTGTATAAGGATCAGCTGCAGGAAAAGAAATAGGAAAGAGAAAACAGAGAATACACCGTGTTTGACAAGATCATAGAAAGAGTGATGGTGCCTGAAAATCATAATGATCAATAGCCAGAAAAGCAACCACAACAACAACAAGCACTTCAAACACCTAAAAGTGGTGTTAGAAGATCTACGAGGATGAGTAGACCCCTTGAACGATACTCTCCTTCATTATATTATTTGTTGTTGACTGATTATGGTGAACCCGGATGTTACAAAGAAGCAATGTAGGTTGAAAGTAGGAAGAAGTGGGAGCTAGCCATGGAAGAAGAGATGGACTCTTTAATGCATAACCAAACTTGGGACTTAGTCAGGTTTCCTACAGGAAAAACTACATTTAAGAATAAATGGGTTTACAGGCTGAAGGAAGAAGATGGAGGAAAACAGAGGTACAAAGCTAGACTTGTGGTGAAGGGGTTTGCACAAAAGAAAGGTATTAGTTTTGATGAAATATTTTCTCCTGTTGTTAAAATGACTTCAATCAGAACTATTTTAAGTCTAGTAGCAGTTGAAGATTTGCATCTTGAGAAGTTAGATGTGAAGACAACCTTTCTCCATGGGGATTTGGAAGAAGAGATATATATGCAGCAACCACAAGGATATGAGGTGAAAGGGAAGGAGAAACTAGTGTGTAGGTTGAAGAAGAGCTTGTATGGCTTAAAACAGGCTCCAAGGCAGTGGCATCTAGAATTTGACAAGTTTATGTCTGAACAAGGTTATCCTAGATGTCACTATGATCATTGTGTTTATCTAAAAAACAAAAATGATGGTAGCTATATTATATTTTTATTGTATGTAGATGACATGCTTGTTGCAGGGTCTAACATGCAGCAAATAAATGTGCTCAAAAGAAAATTGGAAAATTCATTTGCAATGAAGGATTTGAGAGTTGCAAAACAAATCCTTGGTATGGGAATAACTAGAGACAGAAAAAATCGCAAATTAGCATTGTCTCAGAATGAGTAGATATAAAAGGTGCTGAAAAGATTTATATGCACAATGCAAAACCAATTAGTACACCTTCTACTAGCCATTTCAAACATAGTAATGAAATGTGCCCAAAGACCCAAGAAGACATGGATTATATGTCTAAAATTCCATATGCATCAGCAGTTGGAAGCTTAATGTATGCAATGGTCTGCACGAGGCTTGATATTGCACATGCAGTGGGAGTTGTAAGTAGGTACATGAACAATCCAAGAAATGAACATTGGATGGCAGTGAAATGGATTCTCAAATATTTGAAAGTTACCACAAATCAAGCAATATGCTTTGGTGGTCCAAACATTTCTCTGTAGGGATATGCCAATGTTGATATGGTAGGTGATAGAGACAACAAGAGGAGCACTACAGGATATGTATTTACTATAGGTGGAACAGCTGTCAGTTGGGTTTCAAAAATCCAAAGTGTTGTTGCACTTTCAACAATAGAAGCAGAGTATGTTGCTTCTATAGAGGCTAGTAAAGAAATGATTTGGTTACAAAGGTTTTTGGATGGATTGTGTAAGAAGTAGGAGTTGGCTAGGTTATACAGTGATAGCCAGAGTGCCATACATCTTGCAAATAACTCTGCATTTCTTTCCAAGACTAAGCATATACAGCTCAAGTACCATTTCATACGGTCAACATTGGAAGATGGACAGTTGAAGCTGGAAAAGATGCACACTAGCCAAAATCTTGCAGATACATTAACAAAAGTTGTAACCAGGGAAAAACTGAGAATCTGCTCAGTTTCAATTGGTCCTCAAGTATGATGAAGGAGATGAGAAACAACTAGGTCTAAAGTGGAGTCATTTTCTAGCAAATGAAGCAGCGATGGAGTTGTTATAATCAGTCTCCAAGTCGGAGATTGTTCGGTGTGGAGCCTGATTATCTTCTGTATTCAAAGGTTTCAGTTAGATGTATACCCCAGGAAGTTTGTACACCCCTCCACATGGGGGGGGTGTGAGGGGGACTTGTCCCCCCATGGGGGTTCGGGGGGGCCCATCCCCCCTAGATGGGGGGTCTGGGGGTTAGCAATCCCCCAGTGGGGCTTTGAGGGCAGCGCCCCCAAAGCCAAAAATAGATGTAAAATGTCCTTGTAAAAGTCTAGTAATTTCTAGTCAATTTGGGTTGTTCATTAGGCGAATGATCTAACGGTAGAAGTTATGTCTAGTTTAGGGTTTTTTTCCCTAGAAGACAAACCCTCACTATATATGATGGAATTGTATTGCATCTATGCACATCTATATTCTAAGTGAGGAAGAGAGAGGAGATTCAGAGTGAAGAGGGTGTTACAACGGATCTGTTGTAGGTTATATCTCTTTAGTTTGCTAGATAATATAAAAGGAAGGACTGGTTGTTTCTCTGTGGATGTAGCCCAAACTGGGTGAACCATGTATATTTGTGTCTCTCTTGTTTTATGTGTTTTCTGTGTTTATATTTCTACAATATTTTATGTGTTCCATTGCTCTATAATATATAATTTCCTAACAAGAAGGCTCTGCAGCTAAGTGTGCAAAGGCCTAGTAGTCCACAGCTGTGTGCACAGACCCTTGCAGCTGAGTGCGCAGGGCAGGTCGAGTCTGTAATCGTTGAATGAATCAATAAAGAGAAGTTTTGCTATAATTATGTGTATGTTTTCCTGGTTTAATACATGATTGATATAGTTTGTAAATATACTATTTACTTACTGTGCGCACATGTATGAATGTTTTGTATTGTTAAGTATAACTTAAAACACTTAAGTAGGTGAAGGTGCTTAAACAATACTAGAAGATAAATAAGATCTTAGGTAATAGTGCAGAGTCCGATACAGCCCTTGGTTAGGGTTGCGTGAAGGCAGTGTACCAGGCCATGAGGAACGGGAAAGTGCTCAAAGCCACCTGCGCGTAGGGACAAAGGAAGGACCAGTCGAACTCATCAAACATCTCTAGGATGAAAAAACCTGGTTCTAGCACCCTCCCATACTACTTCAGGTGAGACCTCAATCGACTCTCTATGGACTATTGCCGAAGGGCCAGTAGTAATAGGATTTGTTTGGCTAATTAACTATGAACCTGGGTCAGGCCCCAACAAGCCAACACCTAGAGTTGTGGCATGCGCATCATGAGCTTCAAACTTATTTATTCGATGCTTCAAAGCTCATTTCTTCACATTGATCTTGGAGCTCTGACATCCCATAGCAAATCCAGGACTCTTCGACACATCCAAATCAACTATTCATGGGTAAGTGGTCTTAACTTGTCTTTTGCAACATTTCTGTCACTTTTTATGTTTTCTCTTGTGCGAGTGTTGTTTGCTTGACTTTTGTGAATGCTTGCTTTCGTTTAAATGCATACTAACTTGTGCTAACACCATTTCAGTTGTCATTAGCATCTCACTACGGTCGCATGCATGAAACTGTTTTGCACGAATGGTCACCGATTTGGCGACTTGCTCACCCACATGCATGTTATTCAATTTTTTGAACCTTTCATTCATTGTTTACATGGATGATCAATCGCTCCTACTTACATTTAGTATAACCATGCATTCACAATCACATTCACTTTCAGCTGTCCATTGGTGGGTCTGGGCAGCCTTGGCCTGGATTCTGCCTCTCCAAGACAACATTGAACAATCCTAAGAGGGAAGGCTATGTCTTACCCTCAGGAAATTTACATTTATTCTTGATGACTATCCTATAGGCTTGCTTTGTGCAATTATGAGGGACAATGACTGCTGGCCCAAAAAATTGTGCAATACAGTCACTAAGCCTACAACCATTGCCAGTTGAAATTATGCATTGCATAATTCTAATAGCCAATCATCATCCTAAACAACCCAATATTCTTTTTGTGCAGTTCTGGAAGCCAGTCAACAACCTCCCAGAAGAAATTGTGCAATCCTTTCTAGTCAATCCCCAGGTATGTTGCATGTTGCTCCTCATGTTTGGTTTGGTTTTCACTGACATATTTCTTGCCATGCATGTTTCTTTATCTCTAGATCTTGCTTGTTTTCATACATGTGTTAGAAATTAAGGATCAACGGCCTCTAAGAGAGAAGAATCAAAGGACACTAACAAAAGTGCAATTGGAGCAGAAGTTGAGTGAGGGTCTACAAGTTTGCTGATCTATGAAGATACCAAGATGATTGTAGACAAGGACATCAAGATGAAATGTCAAAAGGTTAATGATGCATTTGCAGGCACATTTGGGGAATACCTCGAAGACCGCCAAGTATATGTGAACATTCACAAGTTCGAATTATACCGGATTTCATGTAGATACCCCGTGTTCTCGTGTGTGAACATGATACATTGAATCATCTCGCACATTGATCCCGAGATGAGGACATTGAGTAGTGCTAGCGGGACGGAGGTCGCTACCTTCAGGGCACTGGATTATGATGAGATGTATCATATGTCGAAGCGCGTGATCATCATGGAGGTACCCTTCAAATTATCCAGTAGCAATGCCAACTCTAGAGACATTTTGAAGAACTGGATAAAGGAGCCAACTAAATTCAGGATGACACCCAACCAGATCTACAAGAGGAAGATATTGTTGAAGGAATATCAATACTTGGTCATATTTTCATGTTGAATGTATGACCAAGAATGCACGGAAACCTTCCCATAGAGTTGGGTGATTGCGTTGGACCAACTGGCCAAAGAAGGCAAAGCATGTAACTGGTCTGGCACATTGGCTCGTCAGCTAAAGGCATAGGTAATAAGGGCTTCATAGCTGACCAAAGGTATGCAAGCAAATATTTACATATTCGCTTACATATTGGATGCAATCTGTGCCTGACAGGAGTTCCTAGGCTTGAAGTGGGCATGGACATTGACAAAGATTGTTGTGAACACTTACTGTAATATGTTGTTCGAATGTAGCTTTAGAGCAGTTATCACATGACTATCTTATCATTTTTCCACCCTGATTTACAAGATGATATTCGAACAGGATCCACCCTGCATGTAGAAGGAAGAAATGGAGGGACTGATCAACATAGATGATTGGTATGCCTCACCATCTGGTACCTTCCTACATATATACAATGTAGAGAAGCCTCCGCATGTTCTACAGAAGTTTTCCTTGGACATTTTCATCATGTAGGAAGTAGCATATCACATATTGGAATGATTGACAACTAGGTTGTACTGGAAGAAGAAGGCACCTTGGCCCACTTGTCCATTGCAAATTGCGTTATATGAGATTTGGAGTTTCAATCATGTAGATTTCGAAGCATAAAAGCTGAAGAAGTATCGTTTCAACCTCCGAAGTTACAAACATTATGACCCGCACTGTCTTGTGAAAGATCACTACGTGAGAGTACAATTCAACTGGATCCATGGGGCATGTCATTGGATGGAGGAGGACCCATGGAGATATTATTATAACTCATCCAGACTCAATGAATCAGTTGAATTCGCTGTGGAATGCTTAGCGAAGCAACGTTAAGCAACATCGTAGAAAGCACCAGAAGTGGCAGCAGCAATAGAGGTGAACATACCAGCACGCAACAAGGGCAAGAGGAATATTGTCGACTACACGGAGGAAGAGAAAAGCTGCAAGTTTTGAGAAGATCCACTTGTGGTGAAAGTAGATATGGTTATAGAGGCAAAGACGTAACAACGAGACAAGTGAAGCATGCAAAGTCAGAGAGAGAAATGGAGAATGGAGGAAACAAAGGAGGAGTTGTAGGAGTTGAAGGAGCAACTCCAGAAGGAACAGTAGCTCTGTAGATAGGAGAAGGAAGCACAACAAGAACAGTTACAACAAGGGGCACAACTTGTGCATATGGATGAAAAAACACCCATATAGGTAGTGGACTCATTAGAACAACTGAAATCAAGCAAACAAGGTGAACCATCGTAGGAGTAGGAATTCACTCAAGAGATAGAGCAAGCACGTGAACAAATGGAAATGGACATGGAGTGGTAGGAGTTAGAGCAAGACATTGACCTCATGCCTCACCACCAAGAGGTCAACCCACCAGCTTCACCACATCTAGAGGATGAGCAAGTCCCAAGTGACCAAGGAGACACTAAGATCCTTGGACATCAGCAAGAAGGCGAGATGCACAACATCTCATTCGACGAGTCTCAACATAGATTTGTGCTATCTGGCACAATGTCAACTCTAGAAGATCATACATCTCCTATGCAATATTAGGAACAAGTGATCATGTCTGACGTGTGCACATCCAATAGCATTGGCCAATGCTGCCAAAGCATATGTTGAAGCCATTAGCTCAAGTGTTCACTTTTTGATAGCTTGGAATGAGTGAATGGTGAAGGAGCTACAGATGACCAAGTAGGGAGGAGAATTGGTTATAGCATATGCCCAAGAAGAATTGAAAAAGGAAATATTGGATAAATTGTTTCCCCTTGACATAATCATGCGGGCGTTGTATTGCAAGTTTGGTACCGTGCATAAGGCAATCGTCCATCTCAATGGATGACAACATCGATGTGCTAGAAGAGCACATATCTTGTCAAACATGCATGCTACTATGGATTACATGCAAACATGGATGATGAGATACAAAGGAGCCCCACTTCACTTGCCTAAGATGATGAATCCTAGAGCGGTCAAGTTGAAGGCATGCATCCAGAGTCAGATCTAGAACTATGAAGAGATCCTGTAGCTCATCACTAGTCTTCATGCTTCCCATGCATGTCTACTCAAGAGTATGGATGTTGTGGTGCATGCAAATATGATCCCATATATTGGGACTCTCACCCAGGCAAAGACAAAGGCACAAGTCTGACTAGAGCTTGACTCCTACTTCGACGAGTTGATGCACATAACCACTAGCCCAAACTTGTCAATCAGTATAGACACCATGCACAAGTATGTTGCTGGTCCAATCACGCTGAAGATAATGATGCACATGCTATCAAACGAGTTGGATAGAGGAGTCCGAGTAGTGTACCTGGATGCTATGGGGGCAAGAGTCAGGTTCCAGAAATATTTCACCTTAGAGTACATAGACACCATAGAGGACTACCGATCTTGGCATCAGTTCACTATCGTCGACCACTGTGAGGATGTCAAAGAGTTGGTCTTCTAGCAGTTGTTCAAGTCGTAGGGATGTCTTGCATGGCTTGCTCAAGCCCTTTTGTCTCACATGGGTACATGTGCATTGTAATGCAACATCTTCTCAAGTGTAAGTTCAAGTGTAAATAGTTGGATGTAATAGTCATAGAGTAGATGAAGAGTCATGAGGGTAGATGAATTGTAACAAAGGGGAATGTCAAGGGTCACCCCACCCTTTGCTATAAATAGTCCCTTATAACTCATTGTAAAGGCCTTTGGTCAGCCAAGCTTCGATAGGAGTATCTTAGAGAAATCTTGGAAAATATTGTAATGTGCCTTGGCTTCTCCACTACGTAGAGCTAGTATATCTCTTTGGAGGAGTAGGAAATTGTGGTTGTACATGGAAAGTAGTGGTTGGACATGGATGTATTATACAAATGGAACTTACACTTCTTAATATAACAAAACCAACACTTTTCATGCATATGTCGTATCGTATTCCAACTATCTTGTTTACTCTAAAAAACATATGTATTTGGTTTCTTATGCATGCATGTGTCAAATATTATGTATAAGTATGTATTAATCTTTCTTAAATGTGTCGTTGGTTTAACCATCACATTGGATTGCTTGCTAACTTTCCTTTTGATGAGCCTCATCATTGAGTAATTATATGGGCCTTAATTGACCTCAATTCACCTCCTATCTTAGTCAAACCAACTATTCTCACAAATTATTGCATACTTTTGATTATATTTTGTTTATGAGAGGAGTAGAGTTGGATATTTTGGATATTTTTCTTTGTGGTCTAATGTGCATGTAATGCAGGAATAAAGGATAAAAGCAAGGAAAATGCAAGGATAAAAGATAAAAGCAAGGAACTATGGTAAAGACCTTGGTAAAAACACGAATGGGATAAGGGAGAGGAATTACAGGAGGTAAATCCTCCTCACTTACTACCCCTCCATTTGAATATCCATCCATTAGCTGAAAGTACAAACAATCCCCTTCTAAAAGGCAACCAAGCAAGTGAAGGTGAAAACAACCAAATCAGGAGTACTAGAAGGTAGCCAAGCAAGTGAAGGTTAAAACAGCGAAATCAGGTGTACTAGAAGGCATCCAAGCAAGTGAAAGTACTAGTTTATCTTGAGTTGGGAGCCAAGCCTCCCTACTAGATGGAAACCAAGCTAGTGAAAGGGAAAGCACGAGTTTATCATTGAATTGGGAGCTGTGCCTCCCTAATTTTCAAGTAGGTCATTGGATACTTCAAATTTATAAGTAGAGAGGCTTAATACCTTAGTGTTTTTAGTTAGTTACCAATAGTCACCAAGAGTTAGCAAGAATTCAGGTTTCTCACTATAGAACTCTACTTTGTTTTCAATCTGCAATTCTTGTAACAATTTTTTATTTATAATGAAGATGAGTTTTTTTTTGAGCCAATAATGAGTTAACCCAGAGGGATGAAGCTCTTGGGTTAGGGCCCGGCCCTAACAGCCAAAGCTCCTCTTTATTGTATTGTTATGGTAGCATAGATTCCTGTTTTCTGTTCATTTCCTTAATTAGATGCATTTCCATCACAGTAGTAGTACAGATTCACAGTTTTATATTGTTTTTCTTAATTAGATGCATTTTCATTATAACACTAGCATAACTTCATGGTTTAGTTGTTTATTTTCTTAAGTAGATGCATTTTCATCACAATAGTAGTACAGATTCATGGTTTTCTGTTCATTTTCTTAATTAGATGCATTTTCATTACAACACTAGCATAACTTCATGGATTAGCTGTTTATATGCTCAAGTAGCTGCATTTGCATCACCACAGTATAGAGTAGATGATTCATGGATTAACTGGTTATTTGTTTAAGTAGCTGCATTTCCATTACAAAGGTTTATTGTTTAACTATTCATTTGCTTCAATAATTGCATTCACATTACAATAGTGCAGAGTAGATCATTTATGCTTTCATTCATTTGAAGGTTAGCAAAGAGAAGCTTCATAAGGTTGACCACAAGTGTCTTGGCCTCAACTCCTCGCTCCGGGACCATGACATGAGGAAGAAACCCTACAACAACCCCAAAAACGCAGAGTTTCAGTTTTGCATGGAGTTTGTTGTTTGATGTAGTTACATGGTTCATTTCATGGTCATTCATTCATTACCTGATCATGTACTCCTTCACTCTCTTCCTATCATTTGATCTCCCTCACATCCCTTTCATTCCCCCTCAACATGAAATACTTTGGCGGAAGCTGTTAATCCATAGTTAAAGTGGATTTTAATTGTAGATTTCCTTTCACAACAAAACCTGACCAATCACCACCCAATTCATTTTCAATGCTGACTTTATGCACTTTAAATCCCCACCATCAATCTGACTTGTTTGATCTGACGGCTATCGTACACCCACTCCCCAACTAGCTCAATCAAATCTTCACCGTTGATCTACCTCGCCAGATCTGACGGTTATCGCGAGATATCGCGTGGATTTCTGTTTGATAGTTATTTGTGCGAGAGCATGCGATAAGAGTGGTTTCCCCATGCTACGTGTCACCCGGGGAGGCTAATTGCATAAAATTTTAGAAAACTACTTACAGGTTTGAGGGCACACGATAAACAACCTACTGTCCTCCAAAGCCACTTTGTCATTTCCGCACATTTTCTTCTACCGCTTTAACCTTCACCGTTGATCTGTCCCTTGATCCAACGACTATTGCTTCACCTGATTTCCAACTAGCTTGATTGATCTCCATCGTTGATTGGCTCTGCCTAATCCAACAACTATCGTGCCATATCATGCGGATTTCTGTCTGATCGTTATCCCCTTGAGGGCATGTGATAAGAGTGGTTTCCCCGTGCTACGTGTCACCTAGGGAGGCTAATCGCGTGAAATTTCAAAATACAACTTATGGTTTTGAGGGAATGTGAAATACATCTTACCACCTTCGCCAACTGCTACCATCTCTGCATGTTTCATTTTCCCGTGATCTAATCTCCACCATCCATCTGTTGATTAATCTTTTCCATCCATCTCTTGACTTAGCTTCTGCGATATAATCTCAGCTGTCCATTCTGTTAGTTAACCCTGTTCACCCATCTACCTACGTACCCTTCTGTGATCCAATCTTAGTCGTTCAGTTGCCTTTCACCCACCTCATCTGACAGTCCTTATGCGTTGTTGCTCCCTTACATGCTCTTTTAACCAATTTTGATCTTCGATTGCTCTTATGCTTAAACACAGACTTAGCTTAGTTTCTTTTGCTTACCCCTTAGTCTAGTTTTCATGCTTGACCTTTGTAACTTGGATAATTAGCATTAGATTAGTGATTAATCTAGTAATTATTCTTAGAATAGTTTTCTAATTGGTTAGCTAGGGTCTAGTGTGAGTTAGCATTACAAGTTGTTTTTTTCATTACTACAGTAGAGTAGCTCTCCCTTAGAATAGATTTCCTCTTCTTCCATCAAAATCAAGCTTCTTCTGACCCTATAGAAGTCTGGCTTGGAACCCCTGGGGTCTCTTTCCAGATGAGAAGTGACAACAAGTAGTACCTTCACTTCTACTTGTGCATATAGCACTGTCACCTCCAAGTTTGTATGAACCTCAGGTTGATAAGTAAAGCTGGTAGCCCTGGGAGTTGCAGCATTCTTGCTTTAATACCTAGGCTCATCACTTTTTTGTGCCCTTTCTGGGGAGGTGTCAGAGTAGGATGTGAATTACTGCTCCTTCTATTTCTAGTCTCTAACTTTCTTTTCTTCTACCTCTAGTCTTCAATTTTCTTCCATTATTTTATTTCTGCAAAAGTAATCTAGTTTCTTTCTTTCATTTGTCATTTATCTGCTTTCCTTTCCATTCTATAATTAGAAATTTCAATTCTTCAACTAGTTTTCTTTTTGTAAAAAATTTTTCATTCAGTTAAGCAATTTCATTTTGCAAGTAGTTTTCCTTTTGTCAAAAGTCTTTCCATTCAATCAACAATTTCATTCTACAAGTAGTTTCCATTCTATTAGTAGTTTTACATTTAATCAACAATTTCATTTCTGCAAAGTACTTTTCAGCTTCAAAGAAAATCTTAAAAAAACCAACCAAAAACATTTCCTTTCACGCCTTGTAGGAATAGGGATAATTCAGGAAAATTCTTTCCAAATACCCACACTACATCCAATGGTCAACCTTCTCTCTTCTTCGGTGACTGTGAATTGGAAGAACCTTTAGGTCAACAACCTGACATATTTGAAGAATCTATAGGGGAAGAAGAAGAGGAAGAACCCATTCCTACTGAACCGATGGTTGAAAACCAAGATGACATAGGAGATAGAGAGAGAAATGATGGTGCCTTACCCATTAGGGAAACCAATGGGGACACTAAAATGAAGAATATAAGCCCCTCTGCTCTACCTCATTTCCATGGCTTGACCATAGAGGACCCTGACACTTTCCTATTTGAGTTTGATATTATATGCTGAACCTATCACTATATAGAGGATGAGAAAATGTTAAAACTATTTCCATCTACCCTCAAGGATGAAACATGGTGCTGGTTCATGGGTTTACCTGGAGATAGCATCATAACTTGGGCTCGGATGCAGTAGGCCTTTAACAACAAATATAGGTATTACTGTAGGTCAAAGGACACTAAAGAAGAGATTTTTAGGATGACCATAGGCTAGGATGAATCCTTAGAAGACTACGAAGAAAGATTCCAGCTCAGTTACAAAAGGGCCAGGTGCACACTTGACCCTGAGTCACTGAAGTTGGTCCTGCTTAGAGGAGTAAGGGAGGATATACTAGGTACCTTGAATTTGTTAGCAGGAGGAGATATCTACCAAATACCCTATGAGGGTATCATGACTGTCTTTAGAAACCATTCTACAACAACGAGGAAAAGGGGTAGGAGTAGTCAACCTATGGCTAGTACATCATCTTCCAACTCATCCATCAAGGATGAAATTGGAAATATGTTGGAGGGCTTCAAAAGTGAGATGCTCCAAACCCTTTCCTTGCAATTGGATACCATGAATATCAAAAGGAAGCAAGAGGATGTAGAGAGAGCCTTGGCCATCTTTTTTCCTATATGCACTAGGAGGCATCCTAGAAATGAATGACCATTGAACTGTATTGAGATTTGCTCAGCTTGTGAAGAAAACCACTCCACACACAAGTGCCCTTCCTTACCTGGACTCAAAGCTGTATATCAAGGAGTTGAAGGGGTCACTAAGTAGCTTTACTACATCAACCAAAGGAGACCTCCCAGGCCTAGAACATACTATCAGGGTATGTAAGGATCATCCCATGCATATTACAAACCCAACCAAACCACAATTATACCTTCTTGAGGACCCCCTACTCATCCTTCCTAGTCTACACCCCCTCCTTGGTCCTATGCACCTCAGTATCATTCCCAGCTAGCTAGCCAATCATTTTAACCTTACATTCAACCACAACATTAGTGGAATACCCCAACCTAGGGGTGGAGGCCCCAATTCAATAATGTTCGAGCCCTATTGCCTCCACCACCTACCCAATCACAACTCCTTCACTCTGTTCTATCTAAGAAACCCAATATTCCTTCCCAACCAAATCCAAACCCAAAAAATAGGT
This sequence comes from Pinus taeda, assembly GCA_000404065.3. Lineage (NCBI taxonomy): Eukaryota > Viridiplantae > Streptophyta > Pinopsida > Pinales > Pinaceae > Pinus > Pinus taeda. The sequence continues at coordinate 592,694 of APFE030150863.1, read as the reverse complement.
AGTCTCAACAAGGATATAGTGGAGAGACATTAGACCCAGCTTATGTTGTAGAAATCTAGTAGATCAACCTAAGATCTGGGAGAATTATCCTAGATAACTAACCTCCCTCTCCACATAGGGAGGTTAAGGAAGAAACAGAGGAAATCAACCTTAAAGCAAATCCACCCTTCCTTGAAATATTAGCCCAACCCCTCTAGCCTACCCCAGAAGAAACTGAACTTCTAGGAGAATTGAAGAATCTATGTGTAAATACCCCCCTTCTCCAGGCAATCAAAGATGTTCCTATCTACAATAATTTGATTAAGGAGAAGTTCTTCAAGCATCCAGGAAGAAGAAAAAGGGATGCCTCTACCATTAATGTCATTGGGCAGTTATCTAACTTAATGTTGGGGTAGGTAATATGTCCAAAATACTTAGACCCTGGAAGCCCTGTAGTAGATGTGCACATCAATGACACCATTGTCCCACACACTCTGATTGATCTTGGGGCTACCATTAATGTGATGACCAAGGACACCATGCTCAAGCTTAACTTCCAAGGGTCATTAAGGAAGACCACAACAATTCTACAACTTGCAGACCGTTCCACAGTCACCCCTGAGGGAATTTTGGAGGATTTGATGGTCTCCATTGACTCCTGGGAGTACCCTATAGTTTTCCTAGTTCTCCAGCCTAAGGCTAAGCTTACTGGTTACCCTCTCATCCTTGGGAGGCCATGGTTGGTCACAGATGATGCCTACATTAACTGTAGAGCTGGGAATATGACCATGAAGAATGGGCATATGTCCAAATAGTTAGTCTTATGCCCTCCTACTCAACCCTCCCTAGAACATGATTTACCTATATGGCTGGAGGAGGAGGAAGAAGATGAGCTTTATTTTGCTCAGCTTTATGCTTTGGAAGCAATCATAGGAGGAGGAAAACAAGAGGAGGATGACATAATTGAACACCTATTCCAAAGTCCAACTACTAGTTCATTACCATTAGAAGTAAAGGAAACACTGAACAATCATCAAATTAAATTATGCTTGGCCAATTCCAAACCACTCCGAGTCAAAACCATAGAATTTGGCCCAGAGAAAACTTTGAAAATCAACCCATCTCTGTTTGCTCTTGAAGAGGAAAAGCTATGCAATATTTTGAAAGAAAACCTAGAAGCCTTCACTTGGAGCTACAAGGAAATGAAGGGAGTACACCCCTCAGTGTGTACTCACCACATATACATCAAGGAAGGTTGCAAGCCAGTTAGGCAATGACAAAGGAGAATGAATCCAGCCCTTAAAGACATAGTCAAAGAATAACTACAAAAATTGTTAGATGCAGGGTTCTTTTACCCTATCTCTAACAGTGAGTGGGTCTCTCCTTTAGTGTTAGTTCCCAATAAGAATGGTAAGTGGAGGATTTGTGTCAATTATAGGGAGTTGAACAAAGCCACAGAGAAAGATTATTTTCCCCTACCCTTCATTGAGCAAATGCTAGATGTCCTGGAAGGGAGGAAGTTCTTTTCTTTCCTAGATGGATTTAGTGGGTACAACCAAATCCAAATCTGCCCAGAAGACCAGGATAAAACCACATTCACCTATCCTTGGGGTACTTTTTCCTATAGGGTCCTTCCTTTTGGCTTATGCAATGCTCTTGCCACTTTCCAGAGAGAAGTCTTGAGTATTTTTGCTAAATTAGTACATGATGCTTAGAGATCTATATGGATGATTTTACACCTTATGGTTTTGATGTTCAAGAATCCCTAACTAACCTAGGTAGAGTATTACACAAGTGCATTGAAATGAACCTATCTCTTAGTGTAGAAAAATGTGAATTCATAATGACTAAAGGGACTGTGCTAGGTCATTCCATATCTCAGCAAGGATTGTAGGTGGACCCAAACAAAATAGGCATCATCCAAAGGGTCCCACCACCACAAAAGTAGAGAGATTTTAGGAGTTTCTTAGGGTTAGTTGGATACTACAGAAGGTTCATAAATGACTTCAGCAAGTTGGCCTCTCCTTTGTTTGGGTTTTTGGCCAAAGATCCTGAATTTATATCGTCAAAGAGATGTCAAGAGGACTTAGACATTCTAAAGGGGAAGTTAACCACTGCACCAATTCTCAAAGGCCCAAACTAGGCCCACCCTTTCCATATTCATGCTGATGCCTCACACAAAGCCGTAGGAGTAGCCTTAGGTTAGGTAGAAGAGAAATTTCCCTAGGCCATCTATTTTACCAGTAAGAACCTGTCAAAGGCTGAGTTAAATTATATTGTGACCGAAAAAGAACTCCTGGATATTATGCATTCATTGAAAAAGTTTAGGCATTACATTACATGCTATCACACATTTGTGCATATTGATCATGCTGCAATTAAATATTTAATGAATAAACCAGATGTAAATGCTAGAATCATAAGATGGTTACTTTTATTACAGCAGTTTGATCTCACTATTGTTGATAAGCTTGGTAAGGAGAATGTTGTTGCTGACTTTCTATCTAGGATGAATCTGACTGTAGGTGAACAAGGAATGGTGGATGATCAGTTACCAGATGAGTATTTGTTTTCTATTTCAGTGCTCTCCCCATGGTTTGCTGATATAGCAAACTATTTGGTATCAATATAATTCCCACCAAACCTGCCATCCAGAGAAAAGAGAAAGATAATTAGGAAAAGTTCCTGCTTCACCTAGATTGGGGGAAATCTGTTCAAACATGGCCTAGATCTGATCTTGAGAAGGTGTGTCAGGGAAGAGGAAATTTTTGATATCCTTCTGACCTCTCATGATGGACCTTGTGGAGGTCACTTTGCGGCAAAGAGGACAACTTTAAAAGTGCTACAAGTAGGCTATTATTTGCCTACTATTCATCAGGATGCAAAAAAGTACATTAGTCAGTGTGATCGGTGCCAAAGGATGGGAAAACCTACTCCAAGAGATAAAATTCCCCTACAACCTCAAGTGACTTTCAATCCATTTGACAAGTGGGGCATGGACTTCATTGGGCCTATCAATCCTCCTTCAAATAAAAAAAAACACATTATTGTGTGCACTTATTACTTGACTAAGTGCACTGAAACCAAGGAAATTAAGGCAACAACAAAAGAGAAGGTGGTTGAGTTCCTATGGGAGAATATATTCTACAAATTTGGGTACCCTAGAGAGCTAGTCATAGACCAAGGCAACTATTTTATCTCCAACATGATTGAAGAACTACTCAAGCATCACAAAATCAAGCATAGGACCTCCACTCCTTATCATCTACAAGCTAATGGGCAAGTGGAGGTGACCAACAGAGAACTGGAGAACATCCTAACCATGGTAGTGAAGAACATCAGAAATGATTGGGCAGAAAGACTAGTTGAGGCCACCTGGGCCTATAATATGACATGGAAGACCACCACTGAATTTACACCCTATGAGCTGGTCTATGGAAAAAGGCTTTGCTTTCCATTGAATTTTAATATAATACATTGAGGATGGCAACCCAACTATATTTGGATCTTAGTCATGCACAAAAATAAAGACTGCTCCATTTGAATGGCTTGGATGAATTCAAAATGCAGGCCCTCCTCCATACAGAGATAGTTCAACTTCAATGAAAAATCTAGAATGACAAGCATATTAAGGAGAAGAAATTTCAAGAAGGAGACTGGCCATTGTTATATGACTCTAGGTATAAATAATTCAAGGGAAAGCTGAGGACAAGATGGCTCAGACCTTATGTGGTGGAAAGATGCCATGACAATGGTTCAGTGTAGATCAAAACTATAGATGAAGTAGCCATTCCATTACTAGTTAATGGACATAGATTGAAAATGTACAAGAGGCCTTTATCTAAATAAGAGTTCATTAATAGTATTAATAAGACAATGATGATGGTGGAGTAAGTTTCATCTCCTCCCTCATCAGGTCACTGAAAAAGAAAGAAAATAGAATAAGGATTTGGGTGAAAACCTCCATGAGGTGGCCAAAGGATGAGAAAAATGGAAAGAAAAAGAAGATCCCTGGGTGAAAACCTCTCTGAGGCAGCCTAGGTGTTCTATATAATATATAATATATTATATATATATATATATATAAATATATATATATATATATTTATAGATATAGATAATTAATATATATAATATATATATATATATACAGATATAACATATTAGATATATATTTGAGGCACCTGAGTCCCATCTTTGGGTTGAAAACCTCCATGAGATGGCTGAAGGATGAGAAAAATGGAAAGAAAAAGAAGATCCCTGGGTGAAAAGCTTCCTTGAGGCAGCCTAGGGGTTCTAAATATATATATAGATAAGAGAAAAGAAAACATAATTGTTATTTGCAGGAGGATGAGAAAGACAATCAAGGAGCAAAGAGAAGATCCAAAGGGAGCCCTGCCTCACATATGTTCATCTCCTCCACTCCTTACCATGCATCCCTCCATAAATTCCATTGTTTTTCACTTCATTGCTCCAATTCATGTGAAAATTGTGTTTTCTACAAGATCCCTTGACTGGTAGATTGTATAGATCCACAAAAATCATTCTAGACATGATCTAACCCCTCACCTCATCCATTACCATCATGCTTGCATCCACACACACTCCTACTCCCTCTGTCCATTCAACAACATCAGATCTACAGTCAAGAAGCCAACAACAGACAACAGAGGAGGAAGAAGAATGGCCATCAACATCACCTCTGATCTTTGACAACTACAGCGTTGCATTAAGGTCACATGGAAGTATCCTACTCACTCACTCATATGGATCATTGGATCAAAAGTTTTAAAGGTTAAGAGGTAGTTGGTTTGTAAGTGAAAAGGTGACCAGTTTCCTCTAGAAAGCTAGTGGATTTACATATACAAGAAACCCTTTTTTTTTCAAAGAATTTGCTTATTTCCTCCTCAAGCCTCACAAGCAATATGCTCATCAAGTATATCTCCTTTGAGGGTAGATACAGTGTTGTTTATGGCTACCATTTTAGAGAGCTTGAAGAATTAAGATTTGTGGTAGAAACACCAGTTCACTAAAGACTCGGAATACCTTATTTCTTGATGAAATCACTCATAGACTCCAGTAGCAAAGTAAAGGAAGGAAATTCCCAGTAGTTAGTTCACCATGGGTTTATCAGGATCCTCATTAAGGATACCCTCCAAAGCCTCAGGATCCCAATAACATGGTTAGTCTTCAGAAGCTTACGAGCAGAGGATGAATTCAAAACCCTCACCTATGATGTTAATCCTTCTGTTAGTGAGGAGGAAGAAAAACAAGAAGAAGAAGATACAAAGCTAGATGGGGATGAGATGGGTGAAGAAGAAACTAATATAGAGGAACATGCTGAAAGAAGACAAGGAGGATGATGCTAAAACAAGAGGAGGAAGCAAAGGAGGAAACTGATGGAGATGTGAAAGAACAACAAAAGGAAGAAGATAAGAAAAACAGAGAGGACAACTATAGGAAAATAAATACCAACTAGCATATATGGCCAGCCTCTCCTTGAAGGTCATCTAGTGTAAGATGCCAGCTAAATCCTATTCTCTTTACCTTAGAGAACAATGGCTGCAATTTCAGATTAAAACACTAGCACAAAGGAGCACCATGCCATTTCAGGACTACAGACAATTTATTGATCTTTGTAATCAATGTGCACTAAAGGATGGGGCCAAAATGGCTAAGTTTTACTTGCATAACATAGCCCTCCCATACATGAATACTTGGGATCTAAATGTAGATCTAGGAGATCTCCAATTAATGGCTTTGGCATCATTGATGAACCATAAGAAGTCAAGGGCTATAGAGATGAAAAGAATATTGGCTAGAGAGAAAAATGAACCTTTTTTTTCATTAGAGCTGAACAAATCAAATCCCATGGCCCTAATCAGCACCCATAATCTAATTGCAAATGATCCTTAGCTAGAACCTAGATATCTTACTTCGCAAGAGCAAGCAATTTCACATTTTGAGGACATGTTTACGCTGTCAAGAAATGATAATATACATGGCAGCATAAGGAGATGGAAAACACTACCACATAGCTTGAATATCAGAGAAAATCAGTGGGAAGAAGTAGAAAGGAAAGCAAGCTTCTATAAACAAGAAGTAGAGATCACAACTAAAGCATGAGATATCAAAGGGGCTACCAGAGCCACTAAGTTGCTCAGAGGATGAGCAACACTTTCAGTAGGGGGTTGATGATGAGCCTCATCATTGAGTAATTATATGGGCCTTAATTGACCTCAATTCACCCTCTAGTCTAGTCAAACCAACCATTCTCACAACTTATTGCATACTTTTGATTATATTTTGTTTATGAGATGAGTAGAGTTGGATATTTTGCTTTGTGGTCTAATGTGCATGTAATGTAGGAATAAAGGATAAAAGCAAGGAAAATGTAGCGATAAAAGATAAAAGCAAGGAACTATGGTAAATACCTTGGTAAACAATTGAATGGGACAAGGGAGATGAATTACAAGAGTTAAATCCTCCTCATTTACTACCCGTCCATTCGAATATCCCTCCATCAGCTGAAAGTACAAACAACCCCCTTCTAGAAGGAAACCAAGCAAGTGAAGGCACAAACAGCCAAATCAGGAGTACTAGAAGGTAGCCAAGCAAGTGAAGGTGCAAATAACGAAATTAGGTGTACTAGAAGGAAACCAAGCAAGGTAAAGTACAAGTTTATCTTGAGTTGGGAGCTAGGCCTCCCTACTAGAAGGAAGTCGAGCTAGTGAAAGGGAAAGCATGAGTTTATCATTGAATTGGGAATTGTGCCTCCCTAATTTTGAAGGAATTCATTGGAGACTTCAGATGTATAATTAAAGAGGCTTATGCCCTCAATTTGTTTAGTTAGTTACTAATAGTCACCAAGAGTTAGCAAGAATTCAGACTTCTCACTATAGAACTCTACTTTGTTTTCAAGCTGCAAGTCTTGTAACAATTTTTTATTTATAATGGAGATGAGTTTTGTTTTCAGCCAGCACTGAGTTATCTCAGAGGGTTGAAGCTCCTGCGTTATGGCCTGACCCTAGCAGCCAAAGCTCCTCTTGATTGTATTGTTATGCTAGCATAGATTCCTGTTTTCTATTCATTTGCTTAATTAGATGCATTTTCATCATAATAGGAGTACAAATTCATGGTTTTATGTTCATTTTCTTAATTAGATGCATTTTCATTACAACACTGGCATAGATTCATGCTTTGGTTGTTTATTTGTTTAAGTAGATGCATTTTCATCACAATAGTAGTATAGATTCATGGTTTTGTATTCATTTTCTTAATTCGATGCATTTTCATTACAACACTAGCATAGCTTCATGGTTTAGTTGTTTATATGCTTAAGTAGTTGCATTTGCATCACCACAGTATAGAGTAGATGATCCATGGATTGATTGGTTGTTTGTTTAAGTAGTTACATTTCTATTACAGAGGTTTATTGTTTAGCTGTTCATTTGCTTAAATAGTTGCAGTTGCATTACAATAGGGCAGAGTAGATCATTTATGTTTTTATTCAATTAGCAGGTTAGCAAAGAGAATATTCATAAGGTTGATCACAGGTGTCTCGGCCTCACCTCCTCCCTCTAGGAACATGATGTGAGGAAGAAACCTTGCAACAACCCCAAAAACATAGAGTTTCAGTTTTTGATGGAGTTTGTTGTTTGATGCCATTACATGGTTCATTTCATGGTCATTCATTCATTTCCTGATCATTTGCTCCTTCACTCTCTTCCTTTCATTTGATCTCACTCATATCCCTTTCATTCACCCTCAATATGAAATACTTAGGCAGAAGCTGTTAATCCATAGTTTAAGCTGTTTTTACTCATAGATTTCCTTTCACAACAAAACCCAACCAATCACCACCCAATTCATTTTCAATGCTGAATTTATGCACTTTAAATCCCCACCATTGATCTGCCTTGTTTGATCCAACGACTATCGTGTGATATTGTGTGGATTTATGTTCGATCGTTATCCACCTGAGGGAACATGATAAGAGTGTTTTCCCCATGCTATGTGTCACCCTGGGAGGCTAATTGCGTAAAATTTTAGAAAACTTCTTATAGCTTTGAGGGCGCGCGATAAAAAACTTACCGCCCTCCAAACTCACTCTGTCATTTCCGCACGTTTTCTTCTCCCACTTTAACCTCCACCGTCGATCTATCCCTTGATCCAATGGATATCGCTTCACTCGATCGCCAACTAGCTTGGCTGATCTCCACCATTGATCAACCTTGCCTGATCCAATGGTTGTCACGCCATATCGCACGGATTTCTATTCGATTGTTATCCAACTGAGGGCACATGATAAGAGTGGTTTACCCATGCTACATGTTGCCTGGGGAGGCTCATCACGTGAAATTTCAAAATACAGCTTATGGTTTTGAGGGCACGTGAAATACAACTTACCACCTCTGCCAACTCGCTACCATCTCCGCTCGTTTCTTTTGCTCGTTATCTAATCTCCGCCATCCATCTATCGATTAATCTTGTCCATCCATCTATTGACTTATCCTCCGCAATATAATCTCAGCTGTCCACCCTGTTAGTTAACCCCTTTCGCACATCTACCTACGTACCCTCCTGTGATCCAATCTCAACCATTCGTTTGTGTTTCACCCATCTGATCTAATGGTCCTTATGCATTGTTGCTCCCTTACATCCTCTTTTGACCAATTTTGATCATCGACTACTCTTATGCTTAAAAACAGACTTAGCTTAGTTTCCTTTGCTTACCCCTTAGTCTAGTTTTCGCGCTTTTACCTCTGCAACTTAGATAATTAGCATTAGATTAGTGAATGATCTAGTAATTCTACTTAGCATAGTTGTTTAATTGGTTAGCTAGGGTCTGGTGTGAATTAGCATTACAAGTTGTTTTCTTCGTTACCCTATAGAATATATTTTCTCTTCTTCCATCAAAATCAAGCTTTTTCTTACCCTATAGAAGTCTAGCTTGGAACCCTTGGGGTCTCCTGCCAGATGAGCAGTGACAACAGGCAATACCTTCGCTTCTACTTGTGCATATAGCACTATCACCTCCAAGTTTCTATGAACCTGGGGTTGATAAGTAAAGCTGGTAGCCCTGGGAGTTGCAACATTCTTGTTGTAATACCTAGGCTCATCACCTTCCATGTTATGATGCATCTTCACTCGTGTGTTCCCTTCCAAGCTGTGTACTATTACAGGTTTCCAAGGAGTGCACTCACCTCACCCTCAGTGTGTTAGAAGCTGTCATGCAACTTCCTTGACTTACTGGATCTGTCACACCCTTGCCACCAACAGGGACATCTTACTTGCCTCTGTTCAAAACCACGGTTAAGGCATTATCGTACGACCCACTGCTGGGATTCCTACACCAAACAGTCTGAGGTCTAATTAGGAGTTCTTACCGGGGAGATCCCCTGACATGTTGGTGGGTCCAACACCATCAACAAGATCATGATTTGATTGATAGGCTTCATCATCTAATAAATTGATTTTGGACTCAAGTTCCTCTAGTCATATAGTTGCATCAAAGCATTCTTCCTTGATACCTTGCACTACTCCTACTACAACAACTTCTCCAAGACCTCTTTTTTAGGGAGATCTTCAAGACAATTTTCCATACTCTTTGCACCATATTTCTGATTAGATTTTAGGGTCTTATTTAGAAGTACATCAAAATCCCATTATAGATCTAGATCACATGCTATGGAGGGCACATCATACTCTATAGTCATCTAGTGGGTGAAACTACCAAGTCACATGGAACTAGTTTCCAATTTTTTGGTACTCCACAAGCTCTCACCACTGTTGTTAGCAAATAAAAGGATTAACCAATAGTAAAAGGATTATCATATGATGATATTGGATAAGTCCAATAACATATTGATGATGGGATTGATCAGTCACACCATAATTTTCCATAGAAATTGCATAGTTGACATGGTGTTTTATTCTCAATTGTTCTAGTGAAAAAGAATGATCTAAGAAGACATTCAATAAGGATATGAATCCTCCTAATTTAGGTTAAAAGGGTTTACCTCCCTTGACCTCAGGGGGTATCCATGTTTCTATTCTCAAAATGTATTCTAATAAGCAAATATATATAGGTCCAGATTAATGATATGAGAGTGTTTTATAAAGAATGATGAGTGGTTAAGCTTTTTGATTAAGTTGAACTTATGTACATTATATGAATCTTGAACTTAATGTAAGCTTAAGATACAATTATGATAATAATATAACAACACAGAAAAATGACATAACGAAATTAAAGGAAAATAAAGAAAACGTAAATGTAAAAACACATGTAGTCCTTGGTAATAAATCATATTTACCCTAATAAATGTAAACAAATAATCTCAATATCATGTACTGTGGCACTTCTATCAACATATATCAACATGAATTAGATAGCTATATTGAATAAGAGACCCAAGATAGTATATATTTGAAGTTAAATTATTCATGTTATAGTTGTAAAGAGACGATAGTGATCGTGGTAACCATCAAACCCTTATAGACACCGAGATAAGAACATAAAATAAAGAAATAATCAGATCATAATGTTTCTTAACATGGGTACAATAAATTTATCAATGTCATGCATTCCAAATTCTACTTGAAATCAATCAAAGAAACATCATAACTTGGGCGCTCCAGATTATATATATATATATAATCAAATTAAATAATATAATATAAATTTATCATCTAATTGTGTTAATTTATTTAAATTATTTTATGTACCAAAACATATAGCACATGACTAAAATGATTAGAGAAGATAACTATCAATTATCAAATTGTATAAAAAATTATAGAGTTCTTGAATCTGGTTCACACAACATGTGTGTTAGGAACCATAACAACACAATTCTCCTTCTCTTCCAAAGCCAACAAGCCTTTTTTCAGATGAGAAATAAGAATTTTATATAAAAATATCAAACCACTGTTTTTGTAACTTTTTACCTAATTAAAATAAAAAAGAAAAAAATTGAGTGGGAAATATGATGGTTGAAACGATCGAAAGATAGGAAATGAGTGCTTCGAAAAGTCTTTGTTAACTTTGGGTGACGAAAGTAATGTGCATTAACCTCATTCATATATATATATATATATATATAATAAAATAAATCAAACCAAACCAAACATGAGGTGAACTCATTCTCTCTCCACCCATAACTTTCGTACATCATGCTTTATCACCTAAATTCCATTTAAAATAAAAAAAAAAACATATATAATATATATATATATATATAATATATGATCTATATTTATAATTATAAAGATTTTTTATAATTTTTTATCTAATTAATTTTTTTTATTTTTGTTTGGTATAAGTGTGATTTTTTATAATGATTATTATAATAATGATCATAAAGTTAAGTTAATAGGGAGATTATGTTTTCCAAAAGGGGATGAATGCTTTTCTTACTATAATTTAACTATGTTATTTGATTTGGTTAGAGTGTGGCTATGGCATCATGAAAGCTTGATAAAGAGTATAAGTGTGTTCAATGAAAATAACTCATATGACAAGAGAGGTGTCAATATAGTAAGTAAGGGTTTATGTAAGGAAAAACCCATATATGCAACAAAGTTTTGAAGATGGTCAAATCTAGTGACAACATTTAGCTCCTACCAGGGATGGTGCCTCCCTAGAGACAACAAGAATTGTAGACCTAGTGCCTTCTAAATTGGGCATGGAGTCAATTCACATTAAGAATGAAACCTACTTTTTAAATATATTAATATACTACAACAATATCATTATATAGTTATAAGCGATGAATGTCAATGTGTTATAAATTTTTCATGTTAATGATTTTCCATGTAATTTTTCATATTATGTAGGGGATATTACTCTTAATACTGTTAAAAGACAAATATTCAAGCTCGATGATAAGGATGGAAACTTACCGATTAGTTCACTTAGTTTATCCTTTACCTGTGTCTCATAAGTGTGTGAGGTGCAAGTGCATTTGATTCATCATCTGATGCATTGTGGCAAGTAATTAGTGTCTAAATTGACATTCGACGTAATGTGTGAGCTGCTAATTGATTTTCTTGTTCGCCATTAGATAGGTGGGCATTAATAGGGCCCTAAGTTGTACGAGAAACTGGATGAGAATGTGGAAAACCATGCGATCATTTCAAGTGGAGAAGGGATGTTAAAATCCATACATGTTGAGGTCCAAAATGATCGTTGACTATGGGATTAAATGTATAATAGTCATTCGATGACTTTGGGCCGAAGGGAGGGTATCAAACTCTGCATAAGTTAGGGACCAAATTCATTTACATTCATCAGGTTATTTAGATCTTTTCCATCAGAAATAAAGTCATAACCATTGATTTAAATTAATTCCATTCATTCGATGATATTCGATGGATGATTATGGGTTTCCTTCCAAAATGTAAAGAATTTCAAACAGGTAGTATAGAGTTTGCAAGATTCACGCATACATAATCAAATTTTGATAGAAATCAAACATATTAAAACAAGAGAAAAGTTTAATACTGTCCATTTTTAATTGTAGAGGAAGATACATCATTTATGCTATAAAGAAAATAAATAATTCTCACATTTCAAAACCATTCATTTGTAAACAAGGGAGGAGAAAAGGGAACTTGAATGCAAAAAAATGAACGTAGACCTATCCTAGGAAAGCGAATGAAAGTTCCTTGCATCATAATGTTCTGTATGAGCAAAAGCAAGAATGATATTATGATTAATGATATAAATTACCAATAATAAAGTTGATGAGCCAAGTTGTTATTAATATAGATGACATGCATTCATACCCTTCAATTTACTAGGGCTATTATGATAATGAATTAGGTCTCAAATTTCATAGTTTGATGTGTGTCTCATCCTTCATGGGGGAATTTCAAAACCATATATAGATGATTACATTCTTCTAGTTATTGATTAATAGATTGCATAAGTTATTGTACTAGTTTTAAGAGCACATGTATGACATTCATCTCAAAATACATTTCATTTAGGACTTTTGAAGCTAGTTATTAGAGATTTTTGTTCTCTGCTTTAGTTTCCACTACATGAGTTTCCAGAATTGGATGTCGCTTTGTTGCCAAAAAGCGTCCATAGCCTCAATGGAGTCATCCACTATCCTGACTAATGAAATTTCATCACTTTTTCATTCACACATAACCATGTATTGCAAAAGCTTCAGTATTGTTTTATTAAATATTCACAGGATGATCATGCACTGAGATTTAACTCAATACCACTCACCTTTCTCCATTGTCAACGATTATTCATAGCCACAACAAAGATATCAACATGTCCCATTGGAATTAACTTAAATTATTATTGGCTAATTACACACTGGGGTAGCCCTATACCACAAATATTACTTCACTTCTAGTGAGCGCCCATAGCCACTACAGAGTTATCTTCATGCCCCAATGAAAAGTGATTTGTTTCTATTAGTTAAGAGTAGTATTGTGATTAAGGAATGTAATATGTATTAATTATGATTATAAATAAACAATACAACAAATAGCCTCAACATCATTATATTTTATAAATGTCAAATCTAGTGTTATAAATTTGTACTTATAAGGTAAATATCTCATGATATTTATGTGAAATAAGTAACAATAAAATAGAGAGATGGTCTAAATGTGCTCAATATATTTGAAACAATTATAAGGATGATGTCCAAGCCTTTTAGTAAAATTAATTACCCTTCAACCGACTAGTATGCATGAATTAGTTAGAGATATTTTCCATACTCATCAATATGATATAAACTAGGGAAAGGTTTGAACCATAACTCGTTCTAGCTATGACCACCTAAGGTCTTAAAATGTGACGATTTCATATTTATGTCATCCTAAGTTTAACAACCATAAGCTATATGCATTTCAATTGAAAAAAAAAATATTTATGTACAAAATTTATACACACGTGTGTTTCAATAACACAACAATTCAAATAAATCAAAGAGCCAATGCGGCCAAGTTAAAATATTACCAACTACCTGGTTCCTAGTCCTGAGCTTCACACTTATAAAAACTAGTAATATGCTCAACTATTGAAAAAAGCAGAGAAAAAAACGTTTAACACGGCTTCATGAAATATGCTTAATTGATAACATGAGGATTTTTTTTTTCTTCGAAATATTTATTCATCTATTCATCTACAAAGTCATGCTGCTCTATGTGAACTTTTGATGGATAAAACCCTAGAATTTCAGTAACCTGTTCATGCAAAGAATTTCTGTATGTTTCTTTCTCATTGCTGCCAGGTACCATCATAAGGTTAGTCATAATATAAATTGAAAATAAAATAATAACCATAAAGGTCAACACATTAATATCCCTAAGGTTGAATTCATATTTTTCCACTATATAATACAATGATCATAAACAAGTTCAGTACAAGGAAGCTTGAACAATGTTGCATTAAGTATATCCTCATGTTTATAATTGTGGAAGGGACCATAATTATATATGGACTATAAACCAAAACCTATATCGAAATCACCTCCAATTTCAAGATTGCGGTAGAGGATTAATGACTCATCATCATACTCATCAGATATGGGTAACTTAGAATAATCAACATAAACATGAAATGAATTAATTACAGAATTAATGAACACACCATCACATACCTTTTCTCTTGTTTGAAAAAAGTCTTCCATAGTTGATGGTTTATATCCATAATCGTGAATGGATAATGTTGATGGTGTTAACGACATAATTTATTCTTCAACATTGCTTGCTTCAAAAAATTTATTAGTAATATAATCAACGGAATCAAGTAATAAAAAACAAGTTCTTCATCAATTATTAAATGAATAGATTCTTTAGAGTTTTCTTGGCAGTGAAAATTAGATATAATGCCATGTTTAGTTAAACATTCATTTTGTAAAGAAAGAGGATAAGATAATTTTGTTGGAAATAATACTGAGAGGGGGGGTGAATCAGTATTAGCAAATCAGATACTTTTTCATTTTCACACTCTGATTCATATACGCGACTTCAGTTAAGGGTATACGTGTATATACGCGACTGTATTAAATGCAACAACCGTATATGCAACAATCTTATGATTCAGTTAGCTTATCTTCAGTAAATGTATCAGAACATTATTAACCACATTAACAGTAAGCAGTTGTAGTAAAACAGTATAGATCATCACACATAAGAAGCACACATGAACACCATGATATAAGGTGGAAACCCAATGTGGGTGGAAACCACCTGCTGCAATTCGTCTCTTTCTTCCTTTAATAAGAAACTTCTTTTACAATGTACTGGTGCAGTCCTTTACCAGCACGCAGGCTACAACCTGCAGAGGGCTACAACCCTCTCTCTTTTTCCAGTTACTTCTGGAAGGGAGCTACAACCCTCTTAGCTCTTGTACTAGTAGATATACTAGTATGTAGGTGCTGACCTACAGAAGGCTGCAACCTTCTTTTCTTTAGGGACCACGTTTCATCAATTTTCAGACTGGATCCATAAGTACAAAATAATCACTGCTGCAATATAATCATCAACTTATACTTGCATCATAAATCTCTAAATCACCTAATACTGAATCACTGAAACCCTGTCATCAAAAACACAGAATGCAAACCAGAGCCCAGAACTCTGCAACAACCAGTAGAATCAATAGCAACCTGAAATACCAAATCTCATATTGCATACGCTACTTTACTATACCAAAACCGCGTGTATACACGCTTTCACCTCATACAACCCGCGTACAGATCTAAAGATAATTACTTGAACCTTCGCTGTTATATCAACCCAATCCAAGCAGCACAAACCGATAACCAACAATACTAGATCTTCGCACTTCGTCAGACATTCATTCCTTGCACCACATCTTTGCCTAATGATCTTCTCCTTATATAGGTTAGGCTTCTCTCAATACCATGGTCCAAAACCATGTAGAAACAATACCATGAACCCAATACTTGGGGTCGTCACTTTGGACCAAATATTATGGACCAAATACCACGGACCAAAACCATGATTTCCAACATGTACGCGCCTTTACTCTTATTTACCCGCGTGTATACGCGTACGCTCCTTCTGCTTCGCTAACCCGCGTATATATGCACTTTCTTCACGGTCAACCTACGTATATCTCTCTATTTACCTGTTGCACTATGATCTGTCCTCTAAGTGAGTTTCCATCACCTGTATCATTCCTTTGAGTGAGTTGCCATCAAGGACAACACTTGAATCATAATGCCAACAATCTCCCCCTTTGGACTTGATGGAAACCACCACACCAAGTCACTCTCCCCCTTTGACATCAAGGGCAAAGGGCGGGCCAAGATATTCTCTTCCTTGGTATACCTTCTGCTGTCCATACTCCCCCTTTGTATATGCCAAGATGCATCAATCCATCCATGCTCCCCCTGAGCAAATGAAATATTGCACTTCATTCAAAATCATGACTATCATTCTTCATATATGATCTGCACCATAAGCATCAGCATCTAAGCCTGCAATACCATTCCTTCGATCAACCAACAGGATGTATCATTTAGCTACAGAAGCATCATCACCAACTTCTAAACAGATGCCAACAATGCATTGTTTGAAGTATATGCTCCCCCTGAGCCAGTTCCAACCATCTCTTATCATGACCGAACCTTTCCCTGGGTCTGTTCTGCTACCCTTTCTCCTGATCTCCATATACGCGACTCTGCAGCCTGTAACTCGCGTATATATGCGACTTATCTTCATTATATCAGCGTATGCAAGATGGAATACTGAATTTCTTCACTTTCAGTATC